>BLSH010349525.1:1015791-1027024 GCA_018402905.1 Glandirana rugosa | reverse complement strand
GAGACTGGACAGGAAAGTCGGGGTTTAGGTTAGTGACAGGTTTAGTACGTCTGAAGTGGAAGCTCTGTAGAGGTTTTATACAGGGAAGGATTGACGACTGTGATGATTCGTTGAATAAGTGAGGGAACAATAGCGAGCGGAACTGATAACATTGATGGAGGATTAACCGGATGGAGAGGCGTTCGATAGGGGAGAAGTAAGATAGAACTTACGACGACGGTCTGAGTAGGTGGAATTGTTGACAAGCCACAGGCGGTGAGGAGAGACGGTTAGGGAGGTGACCGAAGGGTAAAAGGTTCTTAGTTAAAGATAGAGAGCAGAAGGTCTTGGGAGGAGCGAAGAGGACGGTTTGGGTGATATTTGGAGATAAGATTGGTAATGTAGCTTGGGGCAGAATTGTAAATGGCTTTGTATGCCATGATTAGAGTTTTGAAATTGATTCTTGGAAAATGGGAAGCCAGTGGAGGGATTGGCAGAGAGGAGTGGCGGACACCGAACAGTTGTTAAGGTGGATGAGTCTGGCAGCAGCATTCAAGATAGAATGAAGAGGGGATAGCTTGCGGAGAGGTAGGCCAATTAGGAGGTAGTTACAATAGTCAAGGCGAGCGATAACAAGGGAGTGAATAAGTTGCTTAGTAGTGTCAGCAGTTAGGAAGGGACATATTTTGGAGATGTCTCGAAGGTGAAGTCTGCATGATTTGGACAGTGATTGGATTTGGGGCTGAAAGGACAGGTCAGAGTCCAGGATTACACCTAGGACCTTCGCATGAGGGAGGGACTGATAGTTGTATTATTGATCTTGATGGAGAAGTCAGGGGGAGGGGCACGGGCTGGAGGAAAAATTCTGAGTTCAGTTTTAGAAAGATTGAGTTTGAGGAAGTGGTGTGACATCCATGCTGATATGTCAGTTAGTAAGTTAGTAATGCGAGAGGAGACTGAAGGAGTGAGGTGAGGAGTAGAGAGATAGATTTGTGTGTCATCAGCATAGAGGTGGTATTGGAAGCCATGGGAGCTTATTAGCAGACCAAGGAACGAGGTGCAAAAGGAGAAGAGAAGGGGTCCAAGGACAGAACCTTGAGGTACCCCAATTGAAAGAGGAAGTGGAGAGGAGGAAACAGAGTTATAGATCACACTGTAGGAATGCTCTGAGAGGTAGGAGGAGAGCCAGGAGAGAGCAGAGTCTCAAAGGCAAGAGAGTGGAGATTTTTTAGGTTGAATAAGTGTTTTATTTCGCAAATACAGATAGAAAAAAGAATAGTGTGATTACATACAAGTGTGAATGTAGCTTCGTCTTAGAGTGGAGTTTTTTTAAGGAGGAGGGGATGGTCAACAGTATCAAAGGCTGCAGAGAGGTCGAGTAGTATGAGTATGGAGTAGTGGCCATTGGTTTTAGCAGTTAGCAGGTCATTAGTGAGCTTTAGTAGGGCAGTTTCAGTGGAGTGTAGTAAGCGAAAGCCAGACTGTAAGGGGTCAAGAAGGTTGTTGTCTGTGAGAAAGGAGCTAAGACGGTTGTAGACTAGGCGTTCTAAAAGTTTTGATGCAAAGGGGAGCGAGGAGATGGGTCTTAAGTTGTTCAGGATGGTGGGATCCAGTGAGGGCTTTTTAAGTATAGGGGTGACCAGGGCATGTTTTAGAGGGGAGGGGAAGGTGCCAGTAGAGAGGAGGAGATTGAAGATGTGGGTGAGGGAGCATAAGATAGAAGAAGTGGGTGACTGTAATAGATGTGAGGGAACAGGATCCAGGGGACAGGTGGTAAGGTGGGCTACTGAGAAAACTTTAGAGACCTCTTCAGTAGTAGCAAGGTCAAAAGAGGAGAGCGTTGAGAGTGAAGTTGTATAGGGTAACGTGGGTAAGATTTTTGGGCAGTGGAGATGTCCCCACGAATTGCATCAATCTTGTTTTTGAAGTGGTTTGCAATCTCGTGAGCAGTGAGCAAGTGACTGGGTGGAGGGGGTGGTGGAGAGAGTAGAGAGTTAAAAGTAGAGAAGAGACAACGAGGATTGGAGGACAGAGTATTAATGAGGGTGACAAAGTAAGTTTGTTTGGCAGCATAGAGGGAAGAAGTGTATTTTAAGAAGGCAGATTTATATTGGGTGAATGCATGCTGGGATTTGTTTTTTGCCACACTCGCTCCAGTGCACGGCTATGTCTCTTAAGGATTCTGGTGTCGTCGGTCTGCCAAGGTTGTAATGGTCGGGGCCTGACATTTTGTGAAGTGAGAGGAGCAAGAGAATCCAGTGAGGATGAAAGTGAACTGTTGTAGATAGAGGTGGCCATGTTAGGGCAAGATAAGGCTGAGATTTTGTCATGGAGGTGGTCTGTTGCAGAGTAGAAAAGAGAATGAATAAAGTGGCGAAGGTTTCTGCGGGTAATTGTTTTCTGCTTGGTGGAGCAGGTAGTTGGAGACAAGCACAATGTGAAACTGATGATGTTGTGGTCAGAAAGAGGAAAGGGGGTGTTGGTGAGGTTGTAGGGAGTGCAAAGATGGGAGAAGACAAGGTCAAGGGTATTACCATCAGAGTGAGTGGGGGACTGTGTCCATTGTGTAAGGTCAAAGGATGGGGTTAATTTGAAAAGTTGGGATGCAGCTTGGCTGTTAACATTGGTGGGGATGTTGAAATCACCAAGGATAATAGTGGGTAATGTGGAGGAGAAGATGTACGGTAGCCAGGCAGAGAAGTCATCAAGGAAGCGTGACACTGGTCCAGGAGGCCAATAGATCACAGCAATCCTTAGAGAAATGGGAGAAAACAAACAAATACAATGTGTCTCAAAAGAAGAGAAGGATAGAGAGGGAGGGGTAGCCAGAACTTGAAAGATGCTCAGTGGGGATAGAAGCAAACCAACTCCACCTCCTTTCCTTCCACCGGGTCTGGGTGAGTCCAGTGAAGGCCTCCATGAGAGAGAGCTGCATGCGAGGCAGAATCTGACTCTTGCAGCCATGTTTCTGTGATTGCAAAAAGGTTAAGGGAGTGGGAGACAAAAAGTTCATGGACAGATCCTCTTGAATTCACATTCCACCAATACCTATTACATCACTCTGAATCCATGCATCACTCCTTCAGGAAATCATTGGCGATGCATATGATAAATGCAGCTAGACTCTGCATTCCAGCCCTCTGGAGACAAAAGAGAGTGCCCCTGATGGCAGACTGGTTCACCAGACTAAACAAAATACAGGAAATGGAAGAACTAATAGCAGTTTCTACTGAAAACATATCTGCTTATCATAAAACTTGGCTATGTTGGATAGAATACAAAACCACCGATCATTATAAAAACCTTTTAAAGACCCTCTAAATAACAGGCTAATCCATGCACCAATGAGGTCTAACGGATTCCCTTCTCCCACCCTCCCCACACCTAACTCTTCCCCCTTGCCTCCCCCCCCCCCCTCTCTCCTACCTACTCTCAACACCCCTATCTCACCCAATTTTTTCTTTTTTTTTGTCTTCAGAGAACAATATAACTTATTGCCAACTGGTAAGAGGCCATAAACCTCTCCTATAAGTCGGATTATCAGATACCTACGTCACTTCTGTTTCTCCTAATATTAGAAACACGCAGACAATACTTGAAGCTGCAATGTAATTAAAAGGAATTAAGACTCGTAAAAAACACAAATATGCTCTCATAAGCATAGATATGTTTATTGTTACCTCTTTTTCTTTTTTGCCTTCTATCCCCCTTCCCACAGTATATGTAATTTTTGATATAATGCTGTAACGTTACCCCTTGCATTGATTTACTGTTACGTACTGTTTTTTTCTATTAAGTTCAATAAAACTTTATGGAACCAAAAGGTCATGGACAGAAGTGAGTTTATTGCAGACAGAGCAGGCATTCCAGAGGGCACATGAGAAGGTGTGATGGGGGGGTTGTTGGGAGCAGAGGAATAGAGATAAGATTGAGAAGATTGCGGCTGAAGCTGGAGGAGGGAGGGTGCCGAGCGTGGGTGTGAGATCCCGAAGGACCAGGATTAGGGGAGATATCCCTAGAGGTTACCAGAAGGAGGAGGGTGAGGAAAGTAAGATGGGGGTGAGATGTGTACAAGTGCACATATTTTCCTGTCCTTGTGTGTGGGTCAGCAGGTGGGTTAAGTATTAGCAGGAGGTGATGAGAACAGTAGTAGAGAGAGGGTAGAAGTGATGGTGATATGTACAAGTTTTTAGGTGGAGAATAGGGGAAAAGTAGTGAGAATTTAAAAGCAGAGGATACAAGTATGAGAAGACAAAACAAAGGGGACATTTTAAGGGGTGGTGGGGGGATAGGTTTCAGACTGTGCACGCCGTCGCCGCCTGTGAGTGCGTGCCGGGAGCGTGCACAGGGATCGACGTCCATGGACGTCGTCCTGGAAATTCAGATCTGCGCTGGAGCTGTACTTCGGCAATAGCTCGGATCTGAAAGGGTTAAAAAAGGCCTGGATGTTTTCCTAAATGTACATAATATAACTGGATACTAACATGTATAGGTAAAGTTGATACAGGGAATATTCAATTGCCTCTTGGGGGATTAGGGAGGATTTTTTTTCCTGTGCTGGAGCAAATTGGATCATGCTTTGCTGGGTTTATTTCTTCCTCTGGATCAACAGCGGGTATAGGATTGTATATATAGGATTGTATACATTTTTCCCTTTTATAGATTGAACTGTATGGACTTGGGTCTTTTTTCAACCAGACTAACTCTGATTGGGTCACTACTGAAAAGGCATTCTAAGGCCTCATGCACACATGTTTTTAACTGCTCCTAGGGCCCCTGGACACATAGTCCTTTAGAGGAGTGTGTATTGAAGTTTTGTAGAAAATACAAGGAGGGGCAAAATGGTACAGGTAAGTGAACAAACATGTAATGAATGTGTCTGTACCATATTGACTTAAGGTTCATAAAAATGAATACAATAAGACACATGAAGGGCATTGGTTGCAAGCCATATGTCAGATAACACTATGGGATATGGGAGAAGAAGAGTCCAACAGTCCACTATTGTCCCCAGTCACACAACCTGCTGGATACTGGAGGGGAGGAAAGCCAGATCTCAGCATATGGGTAGCAGTAAGACATTAATATCCTACGTGTGGACTGCGCCTGTCGCAGGACTGAGAGACAATGTCTAAAGTATGAAGTAACATAACAAATGCTCTGCCATTAAAAAAAAAGGAAAATATCAGTTGGCTAAAGTAATGGTATAATTTTATATTATGTGAGGACCATCAGTGGGATACTGCTAAAGAGGAAATGGGCAAGAGAAAGTTTGAATATTGTGCAAGTTGAAACAGCAGACAATATGAAAAGCATTTTGTAGACTTTATTGCAAGCCTTCAATGAACAGCAGGATGGAGGTTCTATCATGGGAGGTAGTGAACCCTTCTATCATGGGAGGACCCAACTATTTAAACCAGAGTCAGCCAAGCATCTAGCATTATCTGAAAAAAGTGAGGCTCTGTATTTTTC
Organism: Glandirana rugosa; assembly: GCA_018402905.1. NCBI lineage: Eukaryota > Metazoa > Chordata > Amphibia > Anura > Ranidae > Glandirana > Glandirana rugosa. The sequence goes on along the minus strand of BLSH010349525.1, from coordinate 1,021,573 downwards.
CCAAATACCAATTTTCGTGTGTTAGACTCATAAATAGAAATTAAATTCACTCGGATTTGTCACGTAAATATTATGGGATTATTGAGGTGGCATGGTCGTCATTTTTCTTGACATTAGCTTTCTGCTTCTTTTGTATAGAATTAAAACTCTCTCTCCATGGCTGAGTGGCTTAGAAAACCTTAACAAGAGTCAAGAGCAGAAAACAAGATTATTTGAAGAAGAGATCATTGTACTTCCTAACAAACATAGCAACCGGTAATTGGGTTCCGGGCACTATCCAAGGTGGTGCTTAGAGAAAAGAGCCAGACTTAGCATTCCATCCACCTTTCCTTTAATTACATCACCCTAATGAGACACATTCCCTTCCCTCAAAGCAAAGAAGTAACGGGAAGCTAAGCTATTATAAGACACAACCAGAAAAGAATCAATGGGGTGGCCTCATCAAGCATAAAACACAACTTACTTTTATGGTCTTTTATTTACTCTTTTAGAGCAACAAAAGGGGGTAAATGATCAAAACAAAATAATTAGGTAGTGAAATAGTATGGTTCTTCTTGTGAGATATTTATGTATATAACACAATTAGAGAATATATGACAAAAGAAAAGATCAGTCCTTGCAATTATAAACTAGTTGTTAGCTGATCATTTTTGTGTTGGCATTTTCTGATTGATGGTAGAATAAAGAATCTACAAATTGCATTAAATGAGTACATTGGAATTGTAAACAAATCTAAAAACTTTAACAACATAATAAAAACTTTATCTTCAAAGAAGTAGATTGCGTCTTTTAAAATACTTTATCTGATGAAAGTTTAAACCTTTTTTGACATTTCTACAGTCATATGTATTATGTACAGATATAGACGTCTGAAAATGTTTCAGGAAATATTAGGTCAGTGCAGTGGCAGATTAAACTCAATGGAGGCCCCTAGGCAAGCAAAACCTTGGGGACCCCTCGCAGGTTTCTGGAGTTTTCTCTAGTGGGATAACATTGAACATTGAGGTAGTGTTCATGTTGGCCGCTAGATGGAGATGACCATCACTACTGTACTTGACACATATGTAGGTTGCACCAAATTTTTTTTACAAACTAAGAGCTGAAAGAAGATAAGACAAACTGAAGACAAACTGCAATGTGAATCTGATGGCTATGGTGTATGTACTTTAACATGTCACTAAGCCCACATCATTAAAAACGATCAATACATGTTGTATTACATGCTATTCATACTCATCCAGTCACTAGGAGATTTGTTTATGGTATTCTACATAAAACCTGGTTGATCCTGCTGTTCTCTATCTCCCCTTTCTAGCCATGTCCCCAATTCAGCTGTGTTGGCAACTCTGCAAATGCTGAGTTTTTAATGAGTGTCTATGTTGAACATTTCTTTCCTTTATGAGCAGCCCATGTGACTATAGAGTCACACATATGGGCGTATACACAGTGGTAAATGACAACCCACTCCCTCCCTCCTCCTCTATGCCCACTAACCAGCTAAACACAATAGAGGTTGGATATTATATGTAGACATTGTGCATTCACTGACATCAATGCTGGGGTTTATAATTGCATCCACTGACATCAGTATTGGGGGTATTATTGCGCTTACTGACATCAATGTTGGGGGTTATGAATGCATCCACCCACACCAATGTTGAGGGTTATTATTGCATCCATTGCATCCACTAACACCAATGCTGGGAGTTACTATTGCATCCACTGATACCAGTTCTGAGGGTTGTTATTTTGTCCAATGACATCAATGCTGAAGACTATTATTGCATCCACTGACACCAATATTGGGGGTTAATATTGCAGTCATTGAAATCAATGCCTGGGAGTTACAATTGCATCCATGCACACCAAAGGTGAGTGCTATTACTGTGCCCACTGACACCAGTGCTGAGAGATATTATTATATTCAGACACCAATGATGAGGATTATTATTGCCTTCACTGACACCAATGCTGGGGGTTACTATTGTGTTCACTGACATCAGTGTTGAGGGTTATTACTGTACTCACTGAAACCAATGCTTGAGGTTTTTTATTGTGTCCAAACAAGTAAAACACATAAATCCACAGCACTCAGGGGCTAATGAATATAGCCCATCAAAGATCAGGAGTCTTACACCATTAAAATTGTCCATAATCAGTGAGAAAAAAATGGCATTTACCGTATATACTCGAGTATAAGCCGTCTCGAATATAAGCCGAGGCACCTAATTTTACCACAAAAAACTGGGAAAAGTTATTGACCCGAGTATAAGCCTAGGGTGGCAAATGCAGCAGCCAGAACACAGGAATTGTAGCCAGAACACAGGGACAAGGAGCCAGAACACAGGAATTGTAGCCAGAACACAGGGACAGGGAGCCAGAACTCAGGGATTGTAGCCAGGACATAGAGACTGTAGCCAGAACACAGGTATTGGCACAGGTATTGTAGCCAGGACACCAGGATTTTATCCAGGACACAGAGAATGTAGCCAGACACAGGTATTGTAGCCAGGACACAGGGATTTTATCCAGGACACAGAGACTGTAGCCAGAACACAGGTATTGTAGCCAGGACACAGTGATTTTATCCAGGACACAGACTGTAGCCAGAACACAGGTATTGTAGCCAGGACACAGGGATTTTATCCAAGACACAGACTGTAACCAGAACACAGGTATTGTAGCCAGGGCACAGGGATTTTAGCCAGGACACAGACTGTAGCCAGAACATAGATATTGTAGCCAGGACACAGGGATTTTAGTCAGGACACAGACTGTAGCCAGAACACATAAGGGGTGAGTAAGGTAGTTTCACATTAAACAGAGCTGTGCTGCTTCTAAGAGCCGTTCTGTGCTTGTAAGTGTGATTAAACACATTGGAATGCAAAGAATGCAGAGAGAGAGTTGCAGCACTTCACTGAGATCAGGAGGTGGGCGGGACTGAACAGCTAACATCAGCTTGTCCCGCCCACCTCCCCCACCTCCCGACATCAAGCTGAGAATCTGACACCTCTCTCAGCATTCTCTACATTCCAATGTGTTTAATCACAGTTACACAGCACAGAACCGCTCATAGAAGCAACGCGGCTCTGTTTAATGTGAATCTACTGATCACCCACAGACACTGACTCGAGTATAAGCCGAGGGGGGTCTTTTTCAGCACAAAAAAGTGCTGAAAAACTCGGCTTATACTCGAGTATATACGGTAGGTATCAAAGTTTCACATTTTATTCAAACACAGAGTCCAGTTTAAAACAATATATAACCAGAGGATATAATCCAATAGAGCCAACTCACTGACAGTGTGGGAGATCTGCTTCTCAAAGTGCAGCCCATACAGGAAGGACAACGTCCTAAACATCCAAACCAGTGTGGGAGATGACAGAATCCACAGTCGCACGAAAGCAGAGCCGGCCGACAAGGCAATTGTGCCAGCACACCGGACATGGCGTGGCCTGAGATGAGCATGGAAGGTGGAAGAGAGTCACGGAGGAAGGATTAGAACGCATCAAGGACTTGATGCTATGTGAATGATTTTATGGTGTCAGCACTTGGTAATTCAAGTTTTTGTTCTTTTTATTGTGTCCAATGTTAAGGTTTATTCTTGAACTCACACCAATGCTGGAAGCTATTATTGAGTCAACTGACACTAAATGGCGGAGAGTTATTATTGCATCCACTGAAACCAATGCTGAGGGTTATTAGTGCACTCACTGACACCAATGCTCGTGGTTATTATTACTGCCACTGAAATAAATGATTGAGTTGTTGTACTCCAGCTTTTTCAGTATGAATTGCAATATTTTGCAAAGCAGGACCAAACTTTTTGGGCATCGAGGTCCACTATAGCCCATCCATAATGAGTGAGCTACCCCCCTTGATGCAAGACATCCCAATGCACAAAAAAATACTGCTATGTGCGGCCATCTGAATCTTTAGGCCTTCTGTAATTTTTGAAGTTATCTGGGGCCCCTTTTTTTGAATAGGAGACTTCCAGATTCCGATAAGCCCCCACCCACAGACCCCCACAATCAGTGGGACATGGAGGTATGAAAGCTTTCTTGCAGGTTACTTTAGGTTAACTATTTTTTAAAACCTGCCAGGGTCACTTAAACATAAAGATTTTAGGTGATTACATAATGTTAATAAGTAAGCTATATATGTATATATACAAGAGAGAGAGAGATAATATATGCCTTTTTTTCATTGAGACCTTCAATAGCTAGTTTATGCATGTTTTCATGCATGGAAATTGCATAAGAACTCCCATGTCAATGGCACAGAGCGAGAATTCCTGACCAGATGCAAACACTATGTCCAAAATACATGCAAATTTATTCAGATGCATCCCCTGTGGGCGGCTGCTAATAGTCCAGAAGCTAATAAAATGCACTATTCAAATTCACATGAATCCTCTTTAATGTGATATTGATTTAAAATGTATTTTGCTTTAATGCTAACATAGCAAGCTTATTATGTTATGAAAAAGAAGAATAATCAGTTCTTTCAGGTGTAATATCAAATGTCACTTCTCTTCTCATTTACAATCTCCAAGCAAAGAATGACAATGCATTCTTCATGCTAAGCTCTTTGGCAGAAAGATTGTATTAAATATAAGACAGTTCTGACATTTCTGGGTGCAAAAACTTTCATACTTGTCATTTTTGCAACGTTTTGATTTGTTGTACTTAATAAACCATGACATTATATCATGATCAACTCATTAGTTCTATTAATTATGGTATTTTAATCTATTTATTACAATTCTTAAAGTTTATCTGCAGTCAAAAACTTTTCAAACTTTCTTTTTATTCATTTTTGTTTTTTTTTTTATCATTTTTTGTTTTCTGTACACAATACAAGAGAGTGAAATATTGTCATTAGCGTAAAGCGGAGTTCCACCCAGTTAATAGTCAGCAGCTACAAAAGTGTAGCTGCTGACTTTTAACAATCGGACACTCACCTGTCCCATGCCCCAGCAATGCAGCCACCTGAAGGCTCTCTCCTCTCTCTCTCCCCTCGGTGGCGCCGGCATCACAAGTGTGGGCACCCGGCTTTAGCTTCAAAGCCGGGCATGCACTCCGCATGCGCGAGTCGTGCTGTGCTCTGTGAATGCCCAGCGAGACCTGTGACGTGTCCCAGAAGATCGCCTTTGGTGAACTTCCTTACTGTTCCACGGCAATAGGACAGGACGTGCAGCTGGGACCTTGTCAAAACAGGGTCCCAGCAGCCCCCCCAAAAAAATGACATGGCAATTGTGGCATGTCGGGGAGTCACCTCCCCTTAAAGCGGAGTTTTACTTTTGGGTGGAACTCCGCTTTAACAATGAAAGGCATCTTCTCTAGTGTTGAGCGAACCCGGACTGTAACGTTCGGGTCCGTACCAAACTTTTGGGTGTCCGTGGCACGGACCCGGACCCGGACATTTCAAAAATCGTTCGGGTTCGGTCCGGGGTTCTGCTATTTTACTCCACGTGTTGAGAAGCTGCAGGGCAGCCAATCAACAAGCGTTTCACTGGTTTGCCCTTAGAAGCCATCACAGCCATGCCTACTAATGGCATGGCTGTGATTGGCCAGTGCATCATGTGACCCAGCCTCTTTATAAGCTGGAGTCACAGTGCTGCAGTCACATGCTCCTTGGGTTAGTGTAGGAAAAGGAAGCTGAAAGCTTGAGGGACAGATTTGAGACATTTTAAGACCTGATCCTGCATCCTGAGATAGATTACTTTACTACTGCTGTCTGTGCTGTTGCTCTGAGGACAGATAGCAGAAATTAGATAGAC
>BLSH010349525.1:976060-989413 GCA_018402905.1 Glandirana rugosa | reverse complement strand
TGCCACTGTTCGGGGGTATATTGAGTGTTAAAATCTCTTTCCCATAGTAGCATAGAGGGGGATTTGGTGAAGACGGATTTTTGGTTTAAATAGTTATAAAAGAGGGAAATGTCTTTAAGTTTAGATTTCGGGTTATTAAGGTAAAGAGCTATTCTCCATGGCAAGGTTATTGTGGTTTCTGGATTGGCTTTTATGAAGTGGGAGATTTGGTTAACCCTATAGAGTTCCGCTGGTCCTAGTCCAAATTCAATCTGGAGGGATCGAAATGTCTTAATAGCTGGGCCTACCATTAAATCTTCTAATGTTTGAATCCCTTTTGTAATCCAGTGTTGGATATTTAGATCAGGGATAATTAATGTTAGAGCTGTCAAAGGTATTGGGATGGAGATCATCTTCTGATCCTCCGAATTAACTCTTAGGAGAATTGACCAGGCTTGCAAAGCTGCTATCATTGTGGGTGCTACTGTAGGTGGTTTGGGATTTATAAGTTTGCTGACCATAAGGAGGTTATACAAGTTATTCCCTGGGCTCTGAGCTTTTTCCAATTCCTGCCATCTAGAGTTTGACGAGTTGGGAAACCAAGATTTTAGCTGGGCAAGTATAGATGCCATGTAGTAGTCTTTCAGTACCACATGGCCTAATCCACCAGCGTTCCTGTTTTTAATCAATTTCTTGAATGCGCACCTAGCTTTTTTGCCTTTCCATAGGTACTTATTAACCATTGATTGGACTTTCTTAAAGAACGTGTCTGGGACTGGTATGGGGAGGGTTCTAAATAGGTATTGAAGTTGTGGCAAAATGATCATCTTGAACGCCGCTAAGCGTCCTGTCCATGACAATTCTGTTTTAGATAACTCTTCTAGTTTCTTGCTTAATTTGTTCAGGAAAGAAAGATAGTTATCTTCTACTAGATGATCTGTTTTAGCCGTTAGTTCAATGCCTAAATAATTAATTCCCCTCTTTTTCCACACGTAAGGAAACCTTGAACTGAGTTCCATCTGTAATTTAGGGGGTATTCCCAGCCCTAAAATATAGGACTTGCTATCATTAACCTTGCAATATGAGATCCTGTTAAATGCATTTAAGGTATCGTGTACCGCTGCCAGGGAGGAACCCGCCTCTGTAATAGATATAATTATGTCATCTGCGAAAAGGCTAATAGAGTGGACTGAGGTCCCCACTCTAAAACCTTTAATTAGTGTATGAGTTCTGATAGAAATGGCCAGTGGTTCTATGAGTAGGTTGAATATCAGTGGAGATAATGGGCATCCTTGTCTGGTGCCGTTCGTTATCTGAAAAGGCAGAGACAAGACCCCTCCTGTGTACACTCTGGCTGACGGCGAGGAATACAAGGCCATAATAGCTGTAAAGATGAAACCTGCGAAGCCAAAAGACTTCAGAGCCTTAGAAAGATATAGCCAGTTAATGCGATCAAAGGCCTTCTCTGCATCCAGCGCCAGGAGCAGAGAAGGCCTCTTCTGCATCTCAGCCAGGTGTACGATGTTTACTAATCTACGTGTGGCATCAGAGGTCTGCCTGTTTTTGATAAACCCAGTTTGATCCGGGTGGACCAATTCAGGCATTATGTTTACCAGTCTTTGGGCGATTAGTTTTGCATACAGTTTCAAATCAATGTTTAATAAGGAAATCGGTCTAAAATTTGCGGGGGAGTTAGGTTCCTTCCCTGGCTTAGGCAACGTTATGATGAGGGCTTCAAGCATCTCAGGTGGGAAGGAGGAGGAGGCAGCGGGAGAGTTGAATATTTTCTCAATATAAGGAAGTAGTGTCATTTTAAATGCTTTGTAATATTCCCCACTGAATCCGCCTGGCCCTGGAGATTTATTTAGTGGAAGGGAGTCTATGGCTCTCTGTATTTCCAAAGCAGTTAATGGTGCATTAAGAATTTTTAGTTGTTCTTCCGTTAATTTAGGAATGGGGAGAGAAGATAGGAATTTCTCTATTTCATCTGTCGTGGGCTGGTGTGTGTTGGTGTCCTCTTTGAGATTATACAAAGAGCCATAGAAAGAGCTGAACGCATCAGCAATTTTTTGGGGGTGGAATTCTTTTGTCCTAGTGCTAGGGTGGATTACATAGGGTATTTTGGATTTGTATCTTATACCTCTAAGTTTTTGTGCTAGAACTTTACCTGCCTTATTTCCAGTGGTATAGTGTGTCATTTTTAATCTTCTGGCTGATTTTTCAAATTCGTCTAAAAGGACAATTCTGAGATTGTGTCTAAGTTGGGACAGCTTATGTGTTAGATCGGGTGACAGTTTTGTTTTGTGTGTCTATATCAGATATTGCTTTGGTTAGGTCCTGAATGTGCCTCTGCCGCTGCCTCTTAGCTCTCGCCCCCAACTGAATGAATATACCCCTAATGTATGCCTTATGGGCATTCCAGAGAGTAAATTGGTTGTGTGTTGAGTTCTTGTTCTCATCAAAGTAATGGGACAGGTGGCGTTGTACCACATCTCTGTATTCTGGTTTTTGGATCAGGTGTGGGTTTACTCTCCAAACATGGCTTGGTGTAGTGGCTACCATATCGTCTATAAGGAGAGTAATAGACGCATGGTCTGACCATGTGATGGTGTTGATTGTAGAGGCTTTGGTTTTACTAAGAATCTGTTGGTCCACTAGAAAGAGGTAAATTCTTGTGTAAATTCGGTGCGGGCACGAGAAGAACGTGAAGTCTTTCTCATTGGCGTGCGTGCATCTCCATGCATCAAAAAGATTATGTTTGTGTAGGGTTGATTGGAAATGAGAGTCCCTGTTTTTTGGCTAAAGAGGTTGAGTCCATATTTGGGTCCGGCACAATGTTGAAATCGCCACACACCATGAGCGCACCTTTTTGAAGCTGTCGGATTTTTCTCATCAGTTTGTTAAAGAAGTGTGTTTGGTGGTTATTTGGAGCGTATATATTTACCAGTGTGTACGTTGTGGAATTTATGTCACAAACAAGAATTAGGAATCTTCCTTGTGGATCGGTCACTTCTGTGTGCAATTTAAATGCTATTGAGTCTCGGAAGGCTATTAGCACCCCTTTGGTCTTAGTACTAGCATTGGCTGTAAACACGTTTTGGAAACTTTTATGGCTACACCTAGGGGGTGAGGAGGTAGAAAAGTGATTCTCTTGAGCACAAGCTATATCACTTTGGTGTAGCAGTGCTTCGTTCCAAAGTGCCTTCCTTTTAGCCGGATGATTTAATCCTTTTGCATTGATAGATATAATCTTAATACCCATTTTGTGGTTGACAAATGATGACAAAGGGCATATCTCCTACTATTAGTGTGTTTGGCCATTCCTCCCTCGTGCTTGCACAAGCCAGCCCAAGGAATGATTCCTTCTTGTTAGCAAGTGTAGAGACGTACTCACGGTTTTTGATGTGATCTATAGTAGATATGTTCCAGAGAGCCTTCCAAGGGCGTAGTAGTGTCCGGGCTCCATCCATTTTGCTTGCTGTGCATTGGGTCCATCCAACGTTGTCATATATCATATCCTCAGTTGCAAGGTTGTGAACAAAAGTAAAACAGAACAAGTAAACAAAAGAAAAAAACAGTAACTGTTGAACAATAAACCGATCTGTGGTTCACTGTAAACGCAAACCACCATAGGTGGTCTTCACCTAGAGGCAGCAAAGTGCTGCTGAATTGCATGGGGGGTTAAGTCTTACCCTGAGACTAAAGAGTAGTCCATTCGGCTGACGGGGTATATTGTATATTACAGCCCAAGTGTTAGTTATGTGATTTGGAGTTTTTTGCTGTGACTATTTTCCACTCTGGATCACTGCGGTGCAAGGATGTCTGTGGAGGGGAGGCGTTGGAGGGTTCTGGAAGTATTTTCCACTCCGTTAGTAAGGCGATGCCTTGATCAAGGTTGTACACCGTGTAGGGGCAGTTGTTGTTGGTGATTGTGAGTTTCGTGGGGTATCCCCATTTGTAACTGATCTTGTGGTTTCGAAGTATTTTTGTCACTGTGTTGAGGTTCCTTCTTTTTTGGAGAGTGTATTGTGATAGGTCAGCATAAAATTGTATTTTTTGGTACAATGGTGGTAAGGCAGGTTGATTGCGCATAGCTGCCATGAGGGCCTCTTTGATGTGGAAAAAGTGAAGTCTGAGGATTACATCTCTGGGTGTTTGGTCTGGTAGGTGTGCTGGCTTCGGTAAGCGATGTATCCTGTCTATGGTCACATCTAGATCTGTGAGATCAGGTATAAGGCTTTTGAACAGTGTAATTGCAAAGTCTCTGAGGTCAGATTGTTGGACTAATTCAGGAATCCCCCTTATTTTAAAGGTGTTCCTTCTCGTCCTGTCCTCCAAATCTGCAATTTAGCTCTTAACCATTCTGATTCTTTCTCCTTCTCATCATGGGCATCTACAAGGTCGTTAATTGTTGTAGCGTAATCCCCCATTTTAGTTTCAATGTGCGCTACTCTCTCTTCCACAGCCTGTATATCTTCATGGTATCTGTGCATGTGTGTCGCTATGTCCGATTGTATTGTGCTTCTTAGGGAGAGAAGCATGTCTTTAAGGACCGTGTCCAGTATAGGTTGGTTCTGTGTGGGGAAAGATTCAATAGAATCCGGCAGATGCGGCCTCCGGGCTCAATCCCGCGTCATCCAGCCTGGGTTTAGTTTTAGCTGGGCTGGTGGATGCTGGAGTGGATGGGCAGGATGAGTGGCTGTTTGGGGAGCCCTGATTTTTTGGCTGCGACCCTTTAGTTTGTTGAGGTGGATGCATTGCGGTGGCCGGGGGAGTGTAGGCCCGGGCCCCATCTTGCTTACCTCCACCCTGTCCAGGGGAGAAGAAGTCCGTAAAGCGCTGAGGTTTTTTTCTCAGTTTTGCGTTTCCTGGACATGTCCTGGATGTTAGCTGAACTCGGATCACCACTACAGCGGGTTCTGGGTCGGTGTAATAGGGCTGATTCGTGCCGCTTTGTTCCGTTGTCTGCCGGAGCTCCGAGGCTACGCGTCTGCTCCGCTCTGCATCAGGCCACACCCCCCGTAAGTGTTTTTAATCTCATGTGAATAAAGTACATTTTAAATACTACACTTAAGCTGGCGCCTCCCCCTCCCTTCTGCTCTTAAGGAAGAGTGGTCATACCAGGCTGTAAATTTGGGAAGTCATTTATGTGAATGTGAATGATTGCTGGAATCATATGGATGAAAACCTCATAAAGTATTATTTTGTCAAAGAAAGTTATGTGCATAGTGGAAATTAGCTCCTTAGAGTTGGTAAACGGTAACCGAATGGAATTTACCTGGCTAAATCAGTGTGTATTTTAAACAGCTGCCATTTTAAAATAAAAATATGCATTTTAATGTTTTATATTCTTTTTTTGCATCTCAGTGAAGCATCTTTGCAACTACTTACTGTGTACATGCACTCTAGCAATGGCCACTTGGTATTTCTCAAGGTGGGTGACAACCGTGTACCATGCCAGCATTATGTGTTAAAACAAACACTTATAGTCCCAGTCAGAAGCCATGTGCCAGTATCAGAGTGTAGGAGCACAAAAGGGAGACAGGGACAGAACATTGTCACTCAAATGTCATTAACATGTTACAGATTGTATGTGATTTTACTGACTGAGTATACAGCATATATTAAAAATATACATATATTATAGCATATATGGACAAAATAAAGGTTACTTTGCAGGGCTCCACATTTGAGCATTGGGGAAAACTGGATGTATTAATCAATGGGGGATTACTCTTTTATAAGCTAGTGGAGACATTAAACAGCAGTAATTTGTTTTGCCTATATAAACCGACAAGTCAAATGGCACTCTGGAGTCCAATTCCCTGCATCAGGACTGTTTTGGCAAAACAACATTAGAGGAGCTGAGCGCCTGTTCACATGATAGCCATCAGCGTGAACATAACTACAAGCAACAATTAGCGTTATGTCTGCCTGAAATAATTATATAATTAAGTCTTTAGAGAATGTATCCAACATTTCAAAAGCTTGTTTTGGATTGAGGTAGTCCGAGCAGTCCCTGGGCAGTGTATAATATTATTCACACTTCTCACTAAGATTTTACAACATATTTTATATACATAATAACAGAAGGGATAATTATATGAGAGGAACTTAAAACTGAACACAAAAATAGGTATTTTTATAGAATGTTCACACTTCTAAAATGTCATTAATAGTAGTTAGTCATATTCACCGTTCTTGCTCTGTAATGGTGAAGACATTTCATAGCCTCTTTAAGCCATTTCTTCAGTTCCAATGAGTGTCAAGAAGTACCCTGGCATTTATATCCACATAGGTAGCATGGACACCTTAAAGCCGGCCATACATGAATTAGGAATCAGCCAGTTCAGAAGGGACCGGCAAAATTTTGATCCATGTATAGGCACTCAGGTTGTAGAGTTGAGCGAACCCGTGGATGTTCGGGTTCAGTGGGTTCGGTCGAACTTTGGAAAAAAGTCCGGGTTCGGTACCAAACTTGACTCAAACTTTACCCCAAACCCCATTGAATTCAATGGGTACCCAAACTTTTCAGCACAAAAATGACTGTAAAAGAGTCCTGGAAAGTGCTAGACGGCTGCAAAATGATATTAGAACAATAATCTGTCCCTTACAGCAACAGCAGGAACCTGACCCTATAGAACTAGAAGATGATTTTAGAACAATAATCTGTCCCTCTAAACAGTAGACTCTACCTAGTCCTGTCAGATCTTTCTGTAATGCAGGATGAGATCTGCAATCTGTCCCTAAAAGCAGTAGTAGTAGTAATCTCTACCTATCTATCTATCTGCAATCTGTCCCTAAAAGCAGTAGTAGTAGTAATCTCTACCCATCTATCTATCTGCAATCTGTCCCTCACAGCACCGGCAGCATCCTCTCCCTACACTACCCAGAGAGCATGAGACATGCAGCACTAAGTGACTCCAGCTTGTAAAGAGGCTGGGTCACATGATGCACTGGCCAATCACAGCCATGCCATTAGTAGGCATGCCTGTGATTGCTTCTAGGGGCAAACCAGTAAAACGCTTGTTGATTGGCTGCCCTGCAGCTATTCAACATTCGTGATCAAATACCCGAACCCAGAACTCGAACCCAAATTTTTTTTCATGTGTTCGGGTCCGGGTCACGGACACCCCAAAGTTCAGTACGAACCCGAACTTTACAGTTCAGGTTCGCTCAACTCTATACACAAGCCAGTCTATCGATCAACAGGTTTTTCATGAATGTTTAGTGCTGCCGGCTATAGCCGGAAACACTAATCATGGTGTTCTGCCAGCAGAACAAAATAGCACTACAGGAGAGAAAGTAACACAGTCAGTGTTGATGAGGAAATGGATCAATTTTCTTTCCTTCTACCCACGGTGGAAAGAAAGAAAATTGCCTAATCTATGGTCTGCCTAAGCCAATGAACTATAAAGATGTTACTTAGTCAGTAAAAATGCGTGAAGTATGGAGGTTGGGCAATCACACTGTTCTGGTTATTTAATATCATCCTTGTAGTCAGGAAATCTACACTGGTGTTCATTTTTCAATTTACATGGATAAATGTGTAAACTGTTGTCAAATCGCTGGAGTTGAGATGTTAAAATGGCATTGTATGTAGAAGACAGATGCTGTTGAAGGCCCCCAACCCTGTTCAGGGACAGCTGTTCTAGTTTCAAGTTGGTGGTCTCTTTTACTTTAGCAAAACAGTTCTCCTCTCTGTTCAAAATAGGAACCTCTATGTGTAAGGGGGCTTGAGATTAGCTGGTTGTTGGCGCCATACTGTCAGAGTTCCCACCTTACTTCTTCCTGGATAGGACAGCTACCCACTTTCTGGTAATTGTTTCTCTTTACCATATTGTGTCAAACTCCTGGCCATAGGCCCGCTCACAACATCCCAAGCTGTAGGACTTAAAGGGGATGTAAATGGGATTCATGAAATTTGAGCTGGGCACATATATCTGTAGTGTTTTGTTATCTCTCTCCTAAGCACTATGTCCTGTAGCTGTCTCTTGTTGCATTCTTCGGTTATCAGCCTGACAAGTTCTCCATCACATATGATAAAAGCAGCCAGAGTTTTGTATTGGGGAGGGAGCGATAAATAGATTAGCAGAGCCCTGAGCTATACAACAAACAGAGCTGAAAGTCTCTACCTATAAGGAGAGGGGGTGTGTGTCTTTCCTCCAATCAGCTGTCTTGGCTGTGTGCCCAGGCTTCTCTGCAATGCTAACTGGGAAAAGAAAATCTGCTAACACGAAGGGCACTTTCTTAACAGTATGTAAAGATAAAGACAGCAGATATACATGTAAAACTTGTAGGGAGGTTTGTTTCATCTCTGTGTATCATGAGGCTGTTCACTTCACTGGGTATATGTGAGGGTTTACATCCACTTTAATATTTCAGAACACAGGAATGTCCACACAATAAATATGTTTTCCACACTTTACTGTAGCTTTCAAATGGTTGTGACTTCTAACATCACATTGACATGCTGACAGAACACAGAGCACCATACATGTCAGGGAAATAGACTCAGAACGGCTACTGCTGCCCATTTCCAACATGGCCGCGTCCGGCCGCCCGTGCGAGCGGGCATGCGCCGACGCACACGAATGACCGTTCCATCACGAACGAACGTTCCATCACGAATGCGGGGATGCACCGGGCACGCGCAGTAGCAAGCGCATTGGTGCCCTTCGGGCTATTTAAACCTGTCACTAACAAGAGGACTTTGCTGGATTATCTTTCAGCTCCCCTCGGCTTGTCCTGACCCTGCACCCGCTCTCCAGTCCTGATCCTCGGCTTGCTTCCTTGACCATTATCCTGGCTTGTCCCGCTGCTGGCTCTACCAACTCTGCAATCCTGCGCATCCTTGTCCTGGTGCACCTTTCCAGCTGCTTCCTCTGATCTAACCGTGTATGACCCCGGCTTGTCTTCTGACCTTGTCTCCAGCTGACTCCCCACGTAGCCTTAAAGCATGCCAGCAACCACCAGCTGTTCCTGCAACTTCCTGCTTCCCAGTCTTCTGGAATTACCTGCTGGCAACCCGTGCTTCTTTAGGCGCTGCTCCCCTGTCTCATGCCCAGGGTAGCTGTGCACTTAGCTGCAAGGGAAGCCCTCTAACATCTCGGCCTCACACCTGCTTCCTGACAATTCAAATGAGAAATAATTCTGTAGCTGTCATTTGGGCACGGAACGCTAGCTCATAATTTGTGAGCCATCTTGTCTATTGCATCTCTTCTCTCCTTGGGAGCACCAGGAGTGTTGGGACCATGTCCCCATGTATACCAAGTCCACAGTATTCAGCTTCCATCACCGAGTGCAATCAAGGTGTCCTCATTAGTATACCAGTATCTCCCACTGTCTCATATCGTAACTCTGCCCAGCTGGGCATGCTCCCTAATGAAGGACTAATACCCAGGTGTGCTAGTATTCATTTCAGAAGACTATTAGCCTGGCCTAAAAGGCCTTTGCATCTCCCTCACAGCCCACAGCAGATCATAACAGAGTCAGGACAACTACAGATGGTGATTCTGGGTGTTAAATTACCTCCCCCAGAGTTGGAGCCCTATCCAGGGCCCTTGGTAGTAGCTTACTACATCTGACTAACTCTGGGGTGTTTGGCTCCCATGCCCCATTTTACAAGGCTCCTCCCATCCTGGCACTTGTATGGGCACTAACTCCATCCACTACATCACTAACGGAAGGTTACCTCTTAAAGGGTCATAACACCTAATTATATAGTTCTCTTTAACACACTATATAGGGGATGAAGCTACCTAGTGGCAGATTACCTACCTGCACCAGCAAACACATGTCCTCAAAAGAATGTCCATTTTCCTTGAAGTAGAACTCCAGGTAAAACTTTTTTTTTTAAGTTTGGATAGAGCAAGGGAGGGTAAAAACCTTTTGCCAAATTATTTTTTGCTATCTGTTTTCCCCTCAATTCATTTTGTGAGAATATCCCACAATTTGGGATTTTCTTTTACTTTCACTTTCAATGATAATGGTAAATAGGACAAATAGAGAAGGTGAATCTCCCTGTCAAGGGGCACAGACAGTAAAAAAAGAACTGACTGACTCTCCACTCTACCTCAAAAAATGTTTTGCATTTAGTTTTACTTTAAGGTGTGGGAAGACTCCCCCCCCCCTATACAATTTGACCTCCTGTGTTGGGTCATTCACTTGTCGAAAGGTTGTTTTGTATCCCTAAATGTACAGGTCTTTGAATTTCATACCACTTTGCACTGTATTTACCAAATTATTTTGCTTTTGTTTGTATGCTGAGTCTTTTAGATGTACAAGTTTCTGTCTTAGTGTATTGCTAAGCCTAAGGGATGCAATGTTTGGTAAAGGTCAAACACTCCAGCATATGGGATGACTATATTACTCCATGTATTCTGATTCTCCGCTCTGTTTGATGGTCCTCTGTTTTTTCTTGACCTTGCACATATTTTAATCAAATCCCAGTCTAAGTAGCCACAAACTTTCAAAACATTCCTTAAATGTTTGTGTTCTTTGCCATTAGACTCTGCGTTTATTGTAATCATCTTACTTTGATGTTGCAGAGTTCTGTTTATCCAAGTTTGTGTTACAATTGGCGGTGGGAGTTTAAAATCAGATACTGATCTGGGAGGGTGGATTTCCAGTAGACCTAAATACCCAGGTCCACACCCATTTTGACATATAACACACAGTCCAAAAAAGATAATTTTTTATGCGGTATTTCTTCCTATCTATATTTTAGGCATTTGTCCACTGAATTTATGTGTTCCCTAAAAGCCTGTATTTCCAAAGTTCTAATCTTGACCCAGATATCATCCACATAACTGAAGCAAATACTTGGTGGTATTCACCCTGAACAAGTTCAAGTCTCTTTTCTGCACCTCCATAATGTACAGGTTGGTTACAATGGGAGATGCATGTGATCCTATGTCTCTGTCTGCAGAAGTTACCCTTGTATGTGAAATAGGTCCAGCAAAGAACAAAGGTGCAGCAAAGAACATACTTGGTCTGGCTTGAGTTCTATTTGGCAATCAAGAGTCTTACAGATGAAAAGGAAGGTGACATCATAAGAAACCTTTAATTCCTTTAGCGTCCGTCCTTTCCGTCAGTCACCTTAACTTGTTGACAAATTCTGAAGATCCAAATATGGGGTACTGTGTTGCCAACCAATGGTAATAGGATAGTAGGCAGACATTTAGAAACATATGCTCTGTGATAGAGTTGATGGTGCTGATAATAAGTCTCAGAGGGGCATCTTCCATATGTATTTAGGGAACCTCTACAGGCATGAGGAAGCAGATACCTACTAAGCAATGGAAGAGCCCGACTTTTTATAGGGGCAATTTGAAAGGAGGTGCTTTGGCATTGGAAAGAACTGCTGAGACCCTCAGACAAGTTGTTCAGCCCATTCCAACACTCATTGAAACTGAAGAAGGCTTATAAAAGCTACAAAAAATCTTCAACATTATAAAACATATTTAGTTGAATGTGACTACTACTAGTAGTACCGTGATTTGCATAGATGAGAACCTTCACAGACATATAGTACTACCCCAGCCTGTCCATATACTACCCTAGCCTGTCTATATACTACCCTAGCCTGTCCATATACTACCAAAACCTGTATATACACTACCCTAGCCTGTCTATATACTACCCTAGCCTGTCCATATACTACCCTAGCCTGTCTATATACTACCTTAGCCTGTCTATATACTACCCTAGCCTGTCCATATACTACCCTAGCCTGTATGTATACTACCCTAGCATGCCCATTTACTACCCTAGCCTGTCCACATACTACCCTAGTCTGACCCTATACTACCCTAGCCTGTCCCTATACTGCCCTAGCCTGTCTATATACTACCCTAGCCTGTCTATATACTACCCTAGCCTGCCCCTATACTACCCTAACCTGTCCATATACTACTCTAGCCTGTCTATATACTGCCCTAGCCTGTCTATATACTACCCTAGCCTGTCCATATACTACCCTAGCCTGTCTATATACTACCCTATCCTGTACATATACTACACTAGCCTGGCTATATACTGCCCTAGCCTGTCTATATACTACCATAGCTTGTCTATATCTACCCTAGCCTGTTTATATACTACCCTAGCCTGTCCCTATACTAGCCCAGCCTGTCCATATACTACCCTAGCCTGTCCATATACTACCCTAGCCTGTCTATATACTACCCATGCCCGCCCCTATACTACCCTAGCCTGTCTATATACTGCCCTAGCCTGTCTATATACTACCCTAGCCTGTCTATATACTAGCCTAGCCTGCCCCTATACTACCCTAGCCTGTCCATATACTACACTAGCCTGTCTATATACTGCCCTAGACTGTCTATACACTACCCTAGCCTGTCTATATACTACCCTAGCCTGTCCATATACTACCCTAGCCTGTCCATATACTACACTAGCATGTCTCTATACTGCCCTAGCCTGTCTATATACTACCTTAGCCTGTCCATATACTACCCTAGCCTGCCCTATACTACCCCAGCCTGTCCATATACTACCCTAGCCTGTCCATATAATACCCTAGCCTGTCCTATACTACACTAGTCTGTCCATATACTACCCTAGCCTGTCTATATACTACCCCAGCCTGTCCATATACTACCCTAGCCTGTCTATATACTACCCTAGCCTGTCCATATACTACCCTAGCCTGTCTATATACTACCATAGCCTGTCTATATACTACACTAGCCTGCCCCTATACTGCCATAGCCTGTCTATATACTGCCCTAGCCTGTCTATATGCTACCCTAGCCTGTCTATATACTGCCCTAGTCTGTCTGTATACTACCCTAGCCTGTCTACATACTGCCAGTGTTTTTGGAGTGATAGAGACATCAGCACGCTGGGAGGAAGCTCCATTGCTGGATTGTTGCCTGCTGGGAAAAGATCCTTTCTGGTTGATCACACCTCAACAAAACCTGCAACGACTTCAAACCAAAAGTTGAATCAACAACCAAAGTCTGCCCATTGTGTTCACATCGCAATCCTACATGGACGAAGATCCGAGCAAGCTGTTTTCTTTTCTGTTGCAAAGTCTTTGAAGATTAAATGAGGAGGAAATTCCTTTGTAGCCTGTCTATATACTGCCCTAGCTTGTCTATATACTGCCCTAGCCTGTCTATATACTACCCTAGCCTGTCTATATACTGCCCTAGCCTGTCTATATACTACCCTAGCCTGTCTATACTGCCAGTGTTTTTGGAGTGATAGAGACATCAGCACGCTGGGAGGAAGCTCCATTGCTGGATTGTTGCCTGCTGGGAAAAGATCCTTTCTGGTTGATCACACCTCAACAAAACCTGCAACAACGACTTCAAACCAAAAGTTGAATCAATCCCATCATAT
>BLSH010349525.1:859972-968637 GCA_018402905.1 Glandirana rugosa | reverse complement strand
TACTCTCCTAACCTAATCTAGGCTTGGACTCACTATCACTGATTCACTGTTTTTACTAAACTACCCAATCTTCCTATACTAACATCGCCTAAGGACTTTTGTCCCTTGTTACATTGACCTTTCTCTGCACGAGCTGTTAGTATACGTAACATATCGACGACTTATCGGAGTCCACTGATTTTATTGACTTGGTATCTCATTCCGTAGTTTAGACCACTAATTGTCTTGGGCAGACCCACAAAACATAAGAGATTCCATCGTCCTTGGAATAGTCAGGTACCACAGAAGACTCAGTACCCGAACCCCCGGGTACGCTGAAGCGAATACCTATACACCAGGTAAACAGGCTGAAACACATATCCATAAGCGAAGTCGCATGGGCCCCCAAGCCCATGACTCAGAAGACACCATGGACTGATAAGGTTCCTGCTACCTTAGAGAATACAAAACACCCAGACGGGTTCTGTTAATCACCAGATTTGATGCCTTACTCTATGGTTCAGTTATTTTAGTCACCTGAGGCTATTCAGCAGCTATACAATGCATATGATTGTCGAGCACGTCTCTTTCCAGTTACATTGTTCCCTGTTTTCAGGAATCCGCTACAATCATATCCTTCTAACCCATCAAATCATTTTTGTCACTTAGTCACTATCACTCAGGTTCGGATCTAATCCAATCCTCTCATCACAAAGACCTTTTATACTACAATTACTTTTCACCCTGGATCCCTACATACAGATTGGACAATCTTGGAGGAATGGTACAAGTAACGTATTCCTCTAGGGGTGACTACTAGTAATTATAGACACAACAAATCCATATCATCCCTGGATGGAGATGAAAAACAGAAATCTTATAAAGCATCACAGAACTAAATCCAGGGTCAGATTGTTTTTGGACAGTTTCAATTGGTTCTAAAGTTGTTGACCGCTAGGTTTTGTACATTTAGCTTTTTTTGTATTTCTCCAGGTCCAGACTCCGTGCAGTTGACCCATGTGCCCTCTTAACTACCTACATTGGCCCTGGAATAATATTTGGGCCCATGCAGATAGTCCTCGCAATACTGTGGCGGAGTACTCCACTCTGTCACAGTACTGCCTTTTCTTTATACGACTCACTACTCTGTTAACAATGATTATTTCCTGTGCTATTCTAACTTTCTACTCTTTCTTTCTCCTAGTGTCTCTCTCCCTTTTTACCCCAGCAAATAAGTCCGTGATTCCTGCCTGCCTAGCTGTCCGAAGGTCCTACACCGGTAAGCTGTACAACATCCTACACACAACATGGCCCCCCTAAACATTTTAACACTTAACGTGCAAGGATTAAACGTGCCACAAAAACGCACTAAAGCCTTTCGATACTTTAATTCACAAAAGGCCCATATTTTATGCCTACAAGAAACCCACTTTACACCCCAGCAGACTCCGAAATTTTTCAGCGCGCACTACCCACAAGTCTTTACTGCCTCAGCTCATACCAAAAAGAGAGGCACATTAATAGCCTTCCATAAAACCACTCCTTTTATCCTTTCTTATCAGCTATCAGACCCAGAGGGTAGGTTTCTCCTAATAAAAGGGCATATACATGACGTAGAAGTGACCATAGTCTCTTATTATGCCCCCAACCAAAATTCAAACCCCTTTCTCTCCAATCTCCTAAGAATCATTGACTCACACAAATCAGGCTCACTGATATTATGTGGAGACTCCAACCAATGCATCCACCACTACCTAGATAAATCGCCATACATACCTTCTAATAGCCCATCCAAACAAAATTTCAAACGCATACTAAACAACTATAATTTAGTAGATACATGGCGTGAATCCAATCCAACAAGAAAACGCTATACCTTTTACTCTCACCCACACAAAACTTTTTCACGAATAGATCATATCTTTGTGACCACTGGCCTTTCGCCAGAAATACTCTCCTCAGTCATTCTCCCGATCCCTTGGTCAGATCATTGTGCAGTCCTCACCACATTAGCCTCACCTATCCCTAGATCCCAAGACACTACATGGCACCTCCCGGACCATATTCTCCGACAGCCAGCTCACTGTCTCGAAATCAAACAAGCCATACTAGAATATATCACTATTAATAACACTGATGACATTTCCCCACTAACATTATGGGAAGCGCATAAACCTGTTCTTAGGGGCTCCCTCCAGCGCCAAGCTGCTAAATTTAATAGAGAACGTAAACTACTAGAACAGAAACTTGAAACTGATTATAATAATAAATCTCTAGAGTTTAGTCAAAACCCAAATCCCGCGACCTGCGCCAACCTAGAGAAAGCCAGGCTGGAATATGATCTATTCCTCACGGAAAACGCTGAAAAATCATTAAGACGTGCTAGACATAAATATTTCACGAAAGCAAATAAACCTGACACATACCTAGCGCACCTCCTCAGGAACGCCAACACACCTAAAAAACCTTTCCGTCTTAATATAGGGAGGGGAACCCTATCCAGCAACCCCATTAAAATTGTGCAAAAATTCAGAACTCATTTAGCCAAACTCTATTCCAATAATAATTCCTTTGACAGAGCAGCTGCAGATGAACTTTTCTCCCGCATTAATCTCACTAAAGTAAATAGCTCAGAAGCTGCTATGCTAGATAGAGAGATCTCACAGGAGGAGGTCGCTCTCGCTATAAAGGAACTAAAACTCAATAAAAGACCAGGCCCTGATGGCTTCTCAGCCCTTTATTACCGCACCTTCTCAGAGATATTAACTCCCATCATGACTAATGCTCTTAACAGTATCCTCAAAGGACAATCATTTAGACAAGAATCCCTAACCGCAACAATATGCATGCTTCCAAAACCACATTCGGAAGAGTCTTCCTGTTCAAACTACAGACCAATATCTCTGCTGAATATAGATATAAAAATCTTCTCAAAAATATTGGCAATTAGACTCAAAAGCATCATCGGTCGTCTCATACACAGAGATCAAACTGGCTTTATCCCCATGAGGCAGGCGGGTGATAATGTACGCAGAGCAGTTCTCCTAGCACATACAGCAAAAACAAGAAAGATCCCGACCTGTTTCATTTCGCTTGATATTAAGAAAGCGTTCGACTCAGTATCCTGGTCTTATATGTATTACACTCTAGCGAAATGGGGGTTTGGGCCTAAATATACACAATGGGTATCTGCTTTGTATAATAAACCTCAGGCTACTATAAAATATGCCGGATACAGATCAGACCCCTTTCCTATTGAAAGGGGAACCCGCCAAGGGTGTCCACTTTCACCCTTGCTGTTTGCTCTTAGTATTGAACCACTTGCCTGCCTCATCAGGGAAACCAGAGAAATAACAGGTATTGAGCTGGGTGGATACCAGCACAAGATATGTCTCTTTGCTGATGACATCCTACTGTTTTTGACATCACCTCAAATATCAGGCCCTAATCTCTTCCCCCTATTGACTAAATTCGCCTCTATATCAGGGTTGATAGTTAACCCTAGCAAATCTAGAGCATTGAACATTTCCCTCTCCACCGTAGAACTGGAAAGAGCCAAAGATGCACTCCCCTATACATGGGCACCCTTCTCAATTCCTTACCTTGGGGTACGTTTAACAGCGGACTATGACAAGTTATATACTGCCAACTATCCCGAAACACTTAAGAAAATTTCTAACCTTTTGCAAACTTGGTCCTCCCTCCCGATATCATGGCTAGGAAAGATTAATGTAATTAAAATGGTGATGCTACCAAAATTGTTGTATCTCTTCCGTGTCCTCCCAATTTCTATTCCGTCTTACTTCCTACGCATTATCCAAAAGAAAGCAGAAGGCTTCATATGGGGCAAAATAAAACCAAGAGTAGCCAGGAAAACGTTATGCTTACCCAAGACGAATGGAGGTTTGGGAGTCCCCAATTTCACTGCCTATTATAGGGCCGGACAGCTTGCTAATCTTACCAAATACCATGCAACTAAAGAAACACCACTCTGGATACATATTGAAGCCACTGAATGTGATCCTTTATCGGTTGCTAATCTGCTTTGGTTACAACCAACAACCCGATCTCAAATAAAACATCCAGTAATTAAACACTCCCTCTCCATATGGGACACAATCAAACAGAAAGGCGGTTTGCAGTCCCCACACAACCCTCTCTTATCCTATATGAATAATCCCAAGTTTGTCCCAGCATGGGAGTCCCCCCTCAGCTTTCGAGCATGGACCTCAGCGGAAATCTTAAGGTTACACCATCTGGTAGATCACAGATCTTTTCGCAAGTTCTCTGATCTATCGGAGTCATTTCAACTCCCACCAACAGAACACTTCAGATATTCTCAGATTAGAGGTTTCTTTTCACCGCTGGTGCAAAATAACAC
Organism: Glandirana rugosa; assembly: GCA_018402905.1. NCBI lineage: Eukaryota > Metazoa > Chordata > Amphibia > Anura > Ranidae > Glandirana > Glandirana rugosa. Next base: position 964,277 of record BLSH010349525.1, on the reverse strand, counting down.
TCAGCTATCCCAACTAACTCTGTTCGAAACTTTCTGAAAAAAAGACCCCCATGCTAGGGGAGTTATCTCAGCTGTTTATGCACAAATTATGCAAAACTCGAACCAAGTTAGACCAGCTTACGCAGGGAAGTGGGAAAGGGATATGGGGCGGGAATTTGAACAATCCGAATGGAATGATATATGGGCTAATACAAAAAAATCTTCACCAAGCATACTAGCGGTGGAAACAAACTATAAAGTACTATCCAGGTGGTATCTCGTGCCCGCCAGAATAGCTAAATATATTCCAGATTACCAACCACAATGTTTTAGGGGCTGCCCAGAAACAGGCTCTCAGCTACACATTTGGTGGTCCTGCCCAGTCGTACAGAAAGTCTGGCAGGAAGTATTCCAGTTGGCCACTACTTTGTTCGGAATAGAAGTTACTCCGGACCCAGCTGTGGCTCTGTTGAATCTCAAACCAGAGACATTATCACGCACACAGTTTAAACTATTTCTTCATCTCTTAACTGCCACCAAAGAGGTTATAGCCAAAGCTTGGAAATCCCCTAACTTAATATTCGTAGAAATTAAAAACAGAACAACTAATTTCATGATCCATGCCAAATTCGAAGCATTAGAAAAGGACCAAAACCCCAATTTTCAAAGGATCTGGGATCCCTGGATACATAATTGTTTACCTTGCACGTTTGATCACGCAGTCCTATTACCATGGTAATACATCTGAATACAGTAAAAGGACAGAGGCGGCCGGGCAGGTATGGAATCTCGGAATACACCAATCTACTCTCTACTTCTCTCCCTTTCTAGCTTTCCACTTTTCTCACCTCTCACCCTTCTTTACTCTTACCTTACCTTTAATCGATTTATTTTCCTCGAGTAGTCTATGTTACCCGTTTAAACCATTTCAAATATCGGTGATATAATATCATATATATGCAAATATATATAACTAACACTTGTTTACCAACACATTGCTATAAACCCAGGCAAGAGTCTAATGTTATTATACTCAATTGTTATTAGATCTCTTGGGATGCTCCAATAGAAATCCATGCCAGGCACAGTTTAGCTCCCATGGGGGTGCTGAGTATGGATTTCTCAGATAATGTATACATTAATCTGTATATATGTAAAGCTACAAATGGTTAACAAGTCTCTTTGCTCAGCCTCAACAACCGATATAATATGTTTTAGTCGTTTGAGTACAATTGTATATTCTTACCTGTATCACTCAATAAAACCTTTTGACAAGATAATAGCGAATCTAGAAATATTCTAGAACCAGGGAAGTGTTTTGTGGAAACAAACGCAATAATGCCTACGTTTGAAAGATGATCCAAAATAAAAATGGACATTTCTGCAAAAAAAAAAAAAAAAAAAAAAAAAAAAAAGAATATATATTTGTTTTTTCACAAGTGATTTAAAAATGACTAAAAAAAAAATTACACAAAGTTGTCATTGAAATTATATATTGCTCACACATAGCATGGGTATATGTGGAATTACACCCCAAAATACATTCTGCTGCTTCTTCTGAGTACGAGGATACCCTTTTTTGGGAGCCTAGCCGCGTACAGGAGCCCAAAAACCAATCAAGGCCTTCAGGATTTCTAAGTGCGTCAACTTATGCTTTCACCCCACACTACCTATCACAGTTTCGGAGGCCATAAAATGCCCAGATAGCACAAAACCCCCCAAATGACCCCAATTTGGAAAGTAGACACCCCAAGATATTTTCTGAGAGGCATGTTGAGTCCATGGAATATTTTATATTTTGCCACACGTTTCGGGAAAATTACAATTTTTTATTTTTTTTACACAAAGTTGTTACTTAATGATATGTTGCTCAAACATGCCATGGGTATATGTGAAATTACACCCCAAAATACATTCTGCTGATTCTTCTTAATACGTGGATATCCCATATGTGAGACTTTTTGGCAGTCTAGCCATGTAGTGGACCCCAAAACGAATCACAGCCTTCAGGCTTTCTAAGGGCGTAAATTTTTGATTTCACTCCTCACTACCTATCAAAGTTTCGGAGGCCATGGAATGCCCAGCTAGCACAACCCCCCCCCCCCCCCCAATGATCCCATTTTGAAAAGTAGACACTCCAAGCTATGTGCTGAGAGGCACATTGAGTATTTTGCAGATCTCGCTTTTTGTCCCAAAGTTTTGAAATTTGAAAAAAGAAAAAGAAATTCCTTTTCTTTCTTAATTTTCCAAAACAAATGAGAGCTGCAAAATACTCATCACGCATCTTAGCAAATACCTTGGGGTCATTTGGGGGGCTTTTGTGCTACCTTGACATTTCAGGGCCTCCAAAACCGTAATAGGTAGTGAGGAGTAAAATCACCATTTTACGCCCTTAGAAAGCCTGAAGATGGTGATTGGTTTTTGGGGTACTGTACGCAGCTAGGCTCCCAAAAAGTCTCACAGATGTGGTATCACCATACTCAGAAGAAGCAGCAGAATGTATTTTTGGGTGAAATTCCACATATACCCATGGCATGTGTGAGCAATATATCATTTCAGTGACAGCTTTTTTTTTTTTGTTAATTTTCAATCACTTGTGACAAAAAATGAAAATATTCCATGGACTCAACATGCCTCTCAGCAAATATCTTGGGGTGTCTACTTTCCAAAATGGGGTCATTTGGGGGGGGGGGGGGGTTGAACTGTCCTGGCATTTTATGCCCAACATCACTCACTCTTCTAACCACTTGAACCACCAAGTTTTATCTGACACTTTTTGTTTACATGATAAAATACTTTTTTTGCTAAAAAATTACTTTGAACCCCCAAACATATTTTATTGAGGTTTCAGCAAAAACATTACAGAGGATAAACAGTGCCATACGTTAAAGCATAAGCAACAGGTTCACATGAATGTGCTTAATCATCAATATCGTAGTGGTAAACATATGAGAGTAATCTATTCCAAGAAGTAAGTTGGAGGTGTGAGTAGTGCCCAGCACCCCCTGACACCCCATTTGGGAACATGCTGTGTCATAGGGGGTGGGCAATACGTCCCACTTGGGATTGTGAAGGTTTTTCAGAGATAGACTAATGCGCATACATGTGTGGGGAAAGGTGTAGGCAAGCAAGTGGCTAAGAATGCTGGGTGCAGATTGCACCCTCGGGGAGGGGCAAGACATTAATTCAGGCTGTTGGTGAATTCCCTAGGAGTCAGTAAACTAACATGTATGCTTCTTTCGTTAGCAGCAAAAAAGTAATGTGGCATGTAGAGTTGAGCGAAATCGTGGATGTTCGGGTTCGGTGGGTTCGGCCGAACTTCGGAAAAAATTCCGGGTTCGGTACCGAACTTGACCCGAACTTTACCCTGAACCCCATTGAATTCAATGGGGACCCAAACTTTTCGGCACAAAAATGACTGTAAAAGAGTCCTGGAAAGTGCTAGAGGGCTGCAAAATGATTTTAGAACAATAATCTGTCCCTTACAGCAACAGCAGGAACCTGACCCTATAGAACTAGGAGATGATTTTGTCCCTCTAAGCAGTAGACTCAACCTATTAAAGTCAGATCTTTCTGTAATGCAGGATGAGATCTGCAATCTGTCCCTAAAAGCAGTAGTAGTAGTAATCTCTACCTATCTATCTATCTGCAATCTGTCCCTAAAAGCACTAGTAGTAGTAATCTCTACCTATCTATCTATCTGCAATCTGTCCCTCACAGCACTGGCAGCATCCTCTCCCTACACTACCCAGAGAGCATGTGACATGCAGCACTGTAACTCCAGCCTCATATAGAGGCTGGGTCACACGATGCACTGGCCAATCGCAGCCATGCCATTAGTAGGCATGGCTGTGATGGCTTCTAGGGAAAACCAGTGAAACGCTTGTTGATTGGCTGCCCTGCAGCTATTCAACATGCGTGATCAAATACCCGAACCTAGAACTCGAACCCAAACTTTTTTTGAAATGTCCAGGTTCGGGTCCGGGTCGCGGACACCCCAAAGTTCGGTACGAACCCGAACTTTACAGTTCGGGTTCGCTCAACTCTAGTGGCGTGTAAACATACACCTGAAGTTTAGCGGAGCTGAAAGCTTGGCCTGGTGGTAAGTTTAACTGCAGAAGTGATTAGCAGGGTATCGAGCTGCCTACTGGAAAAGGGGAGGTAGGGTATGTAGAGAGGAAGATGGGGTAGAAAGGGGGCAGGGGGGAATAGTAGGAGACTGCAGTGGGGAAGAAGGGGCGAGGAATGGGAGGGTATGAGGCCTCAGGTGTTACTAGGTTGTATCAAGTAGGCTGAATAAGAAAACCTTTAGATGAGCTGTCTCTTATGGGAGTAAAAGGGAGTCATCAAAATTGGGTGGGAGGAAGTGTGTCACCCAAGGGGACCCATTATATATTTTTTTAAAGCAGAGACCCTATAGATTAAAATTGTGGGTATTGCAATTTTTTTTTTCACAAAGTATTGCGCAGCGATTTTTCAAACGCAGTTTTTGGGGCAAAAAACATTTTTTTTAATTTCAATGCACAAAAACACACTATATTGCCCAAATGTTTGATGAAATATAAAAAGATGATCTCACGTCGAGTACATAGACACCAAACATGACATGCTTTAAAAATTACGCACACCTGTGCAGTGGCGACAAACTATATAATTTTTAAAAGCCTTTACAGGTTACCACTTTCAATTTACAGAGGAGGTCTACTGCTAGAATTACTGCCCTCAAACTGACGTTCATGGTGATACCTCACATGCATGGTGCAATTGCTGGTGCATTTGTTTCTCTTTAAATTATTCATTTCGCTTTATTTTATTTTTACACTGTCCCTTTCATTTTTTTTTATAATTTTTGTTATTATCACAGGGAATTTAAATATCCCTTGTGATAAAAATAGGTAATGTCGCATATTTATTTTTTTAAATTTGGGGTCTATTAGACTCTAGATCTCTCCTCAACCCTTAAAGTATCTGACCACACTAAGATGCTTTCCCAATTTCCCAATGGCACTGTTTATATCCGGCAAAACTGAAGTAATGAAATGCTTGTAGCTTCTGGTTTCTTAGGCCATATAGATGATTGGAGCCATTCTAGTCTTCGATCAGCTCTATGGTCAGCTGGCAGAACCACCGGCTGCATGCTCGCGTTCCCCGATGGGACAGGAGAGCCTGAGAAAACCACTCAAAGACCAGCAATATACTAGTACCCACTGGTCCTTGTTGGGCATATATTGTAATGTTCTTTTTTTCATACAGCCTGTGGGTTGAATGAAAAAAAAAGAATAAATCGGTGGGTATGCTCACCATTAGAAAACTGCCCTTCATCCACCCACTTCTAATGATGGGCATAGCGCCGGTCTAAAAATATATACCGGAGCAAAGGGGCAATCTGCCCCAATTTCCACCCACTGCCCTATGCTCCGGTATATATACTCTTTACTACTCTATACTACTGTGGTGGTGAAATCACCTCCAACAGCGCTGGAGTTGCTGCTTTACATTTGGTGGGAGCAAAAGCTGTTGCTGTCACCATAAATAAATCAGTGCTGCAGCTGAATGGCGTACCTGAAAAGCAAAAAACAATTAATAAAACACAGTAAACAGTAGCATAAAAAATGACATACCTGCAAAGAAAACATTATAAAACACAGTAATTATAAAACCTTACAGGTAAGCAGTAACATATAAAAAAATGACATACCTGCAAAGAAAACATGATAAAAAAAACAGTAACAAAACATTACAGGTATGTATAAAAAACATTAACACTAGAGAGAGAGCAATAGAGAGAGAATAGAGAGAAAATAGAGAGAGTAAAACAAGAAACTTGCAACTGTTTTTTTTATTTTATTTTTTTGGTTTTTATAACGTTTTTTGTAGTTTTAAAATGTTTTAATTTTTTAATTTATTTTTTGGTACACTTTTTTTTTTAAAACAACAACAATGGTTCCAGGTTAGGGTCTCTCAAAATGCAGCGACATCTTGGAGACCCTGTGACAGTGTGCTCTATTTCTGTGTAGTGCTACACTACGCTAATACTCAACTAGTGTATGGTAGAGCTGGAAACAGTTACCGATGCAAAAAACCAGGCTGGCCAGGACAGGAGGGACAATAATAATGGGTGTTATGCCTGTATCTGCGTCATCTGCAGACACGACATCTCTTTTGGGGGGCTCGGTTGGTAGGGGTACCAGGAACGGCATGCAGAAAATGCCGCTCATGCAGCCAGCTCACTGCATTTAGATTGGGAAGTTGGGGTGCGGCACCATCTGGAAACAGAAGGGCTGTGACGATCTCTTTCTGGAATTTAAGGCAGGAGCCAGTCCGCCCTGATGCTTTGTATAGCACATAAGCGTCCAGCAAAGCCAATTGGAATAGGTATACAGACACTTTTTTGTACCAGCATCTGGCCTTACGGGCAATTAGGTATGGCACCAACAACTGGCCATTGAGGTCCACCCTTCTCATATTTAGGTTATATTCGTGGACACAGAGGGGCTTCTCTATAACACCAGTCGCCGTTGGAATTTGGACTGCCATGTCTGTGTGAAGGGAGGAAAGAACGAAAACATTCTTTGTATCCCTGCTCCTTTCATCACAAGCAAATTACCACTTTTTAAGCAGGCTCTCTTCCCCCTGTCTAAGTCAGGATTCTACCAGCCATTGGGGGAAGCCCTGACGATTATGTTGCACGGTGCCACATGCGCCAATTCCATGATCAAAGAGGTGACTAAAAAGTGGCACACTTGAGTTGTAATTGTCCATGTACAAGTGGTACCCCTTTCCGAATAAGGGTGACACCAAGTCCCACACAATCTTGCCAGTGCTCCCTATGTAGTCTGAGTATCCATGGGGCTCCATGTGACTATCTTTTCCCTCATAAACCATAAAACTATATGTATAGCCTGTGACCCTGTCACAGGGCTTATACATCTTGACCCCATATTTGGCACGCTTGCTGGGGAGGTAGTGTTTGAAAGCAAGATGGCCAGAAAACTTAATCAGGGACTCGTCTACGTAGACAACTTGATCGGGAATAAACAAGGCTGTGAGTTGTTGGTTGAAGTGGTTTACGAGGGGCCGAATTTTGTGGAGCCGATCAAATTCAGGGTCACCCTGTGGATGACAGAGTACATTGTCGTTGAAGTGCATGAAACGCAGGATCTGCTCATATTGTGCCCTGGTCATGGTAGCAGAGAACACGGGGATATGGTGAATTGGGACAGTGGACCAATATAACCGCAACTCAGATTTTTTAGCTATGCCCATGAGGAGAGAAAGGCCCAGAAAGGACTTAAATTTGGAAACCGTAATAGGTTTCCATTCTCTGGCAAGTGACAATTGGGGATTAGCGGCAATAAATTGACCAGCATACAAATTGCTTTGGTCTACAATAGATCTATAGAGATTTTCGGTAAAAAACAGCGAATGGGGAAAGTATGGGCGCTTAATCAGTGGTGGGTTGCCAATCAGGTTTATCAAATTCAGCGGGAAGGGCACTATGAGCTCTATGGACCTGTTAATGTCTTCTTTGTGGCTGTGGGACATTACCTGTGCTAGCCACACCAGATTGAATGGCACTTATGGGACACGCCACGTCACCAAGTGTTACTGCAGTGCTGGTTGTAAGATCCAGGGTGTACTAGGTCGCTGGTGCTTGCCAGTTCACCAGGAGTAGCGGCACTAGTACTGGCTCTCTGCTCCATACGAGAGCCTTGCGGTTCTTGCACCTCAGCAACAGCAGAATGGGGTCAGGTATGCCTGACCTTAGCAGGGACCACAACTCCATCGGCAGCGCTATCTGTCAGGGTGCCGTGGCTCTCTACGGGTTCATATGGTGAGCCTGAATTTGACAGTGGAGCTTCCCCATCGCTCTCATCTGTCATGCTCAGCAATGTGTAGGCCTCTTCACTAGTGTACCTCAGATTTGACATGTCGGGCTCTAAATTTATAGGAACACTAGTGTGACTCACAGGCAAAAAATGTGCACCTGGCTGTCAGAGCCTGCTTCAAATTGCTACCAAAATCATTGTCAGCGTTCGCAGGGATCTGGCGCAAACTCTGCGAACACTGCAGATATGTGTATTTTTCACTGTACAGGGCAGATGGCAGACAGCGTGTATGGCATTGTGTGTATGGCATTGCTGATGTCAACGTTGTGGATCGAGTGGCCCATGGTGGAGTTGGGGTTATGGTATGGGCAGGCGTATGCTATGGACAACGAACACAGGTGCATTTTATTGATGGCATTTTGAATGCACAGAGATACCGTGATGAGATCCTGAGGCCCATTGTTGTGCCATTCACACAAAAATAAATGAATAAATACATAAATAAATAAATAAATAAAATAAAAAAAAATAAATAAAACGTGGCAAACTCGATGGACTACTCAGTCTTTTTCTGCCGTCACTTTTCTATGTTTCTATGTTTCATCCACAACCATCACCTCATGTTATAGCATGATAATGCATGGCTTCATGTTGCAAGGATCTGTACACAATTCCTGGAAGCTGAAAACATCCCAGTTCTTGCATGGCCAGCATACTCACCGGACATGTCACCCATTGAGCATGTTTGGGATGCTCTGGATCGGCATATACAACAGCGTGTTCCAGTTCCTGCAATATCCAGCAACTTCGCACAGCCATTGAAGCGGAATGGACCAACATTCCACAGGCCACAATCAACAACCTGATCAACTCTATGCGAAGGAGATGTGCTGCACTGCATGAGGCAAATGGTGGTCACACCAGATACCAGGGGTGTAACTACAGGGGTTGCAATTGCAACTGAGCCCCGTGCTCCAGGGGACCCGTGTGCCTCCCTTGTACACCTGGATAGGAGGGATGGTGGGGCGGCATTTAGAGGAACCAATCTCCTCCATTTTCCTCCTAATGGAGGAGATTGGTTCCTCTATATGCTGCCCCACCGCCCCTCCTATCCAGTTTACTTGTCTTCTGCTGTTCCCAGGGTCCCTGTGTGCTTCCCTGGTCCCCCCAGAGAGCTGCTGTCTTCCCCCCTCCTCTCTCCTGCCCGCTACTGTAGAAGATGTGCCATGATGGAGAGATGGTAATGGGTCTGTCAATTTGTCATTTACCGGCTCCTTCCTTTTCTGAATGGACAGTTAGTGATTGGTACCAATTGGTTCACTCATAACTGAAGCATAGTAAACTGTTTTTACTATACTTACATTTCTGAATGAATGGGAGGCTCGGTACACAACTATTCGTTTATTCAGTGGGACCGTAATAAAGGGATCTGCAATGGGAGTAAAAGGCCCCAGGATCAGCGGGAAGAGGGAACGGCCCTGACACTATAGATGCCTATTGTCAAAGACAACTTGTCAAAACGCGTCTAGGCAACATCCAAACGGTACATGTGTGGTCTCTTATCTTGAACCCGGGCACCATTTACCTCGATAAGATTGCAATTGGTGGAAAGAGATTGGAGCCGAGGAGACACGTTATATGCTGCTTTTAATTTTGCTTTTATGGATGGAAAGTCTTGTAAGTGTAACCTGTAAGGGGCCATTTGGGAATAAAAGTTTTTCTATCTGGTACACTATGAGTCTTTTTCCCTTTTGTTTTTCACACATTGGAGCTGTGAAGGACTGTGGAGGAATCTAGATCACAAAGGAAGTTTGGAATGAACAGATCTGATTAGCCGTGACGGTTTCAGCTGTGGAACTAATGCTTTGAACGCTCTGTGGGAGTTCCCCTAAGATATTGCTGACAAGCAAAGACCGACCGAGGGCATATTATTTGCAGAGGTCTAGTGAGTGCAACGGGATGGGGGGACCGGATTGTACAAACTGATAATCATCTTGTCTACAGAGTGTGGAACACCCGCTTTGATTTATGAAAATATAATCAGAGGAATCTTCACAGATAAAAGCTGAACTTAGTATCCCTGTACTGGGAGGAGCTAATATGCGGATAGTCTAGCATGGATGATGATGTGGAACTTTTTTTAGCGCTGCTTCACATCAGATAGAACTTTCATATATTGTTTTATTGTGGTGTTTTTTGAATGTTGATTTTTAAAGTAGCTGCTTTTTTACTGTGAACTCAGAGGAAATTTAACATTTGACACTCATAAGCTCCGGTGTAGTGGCAAATTAGCAGACAACGTCTGTTTGGTGGGTCACTTAGTGAAATACAGTAAAACCTCCCATTTTAGAGTGGCCTTTTATTGTGGCCAGCCTAAGGCACACCTGTGCAATATTCATGCTATCTAATCAGCATCTTGATATGCCACACCTGTGAGGTGGATGGATTATCTTGGCAAAGGAGAAGTGCTCACTAACACAGATTTTGACAGATTTGTGAACAATATTTGAGACAAATAGGCCTTTTTGTGTACATAGAAAAAGGCATAGATCTTTGAGTTCAGCTCATGATAAATAGGGGCAAACACAAAAGTGTTGTGTTTATAATTTTGCTCAGTGTATGAAACCACTCCCATTAGACTCACTCAGCACAAGGGTACAGAGGAACAAACAACGATTTCTTCAGAATAACAAATGGTAGTAATCAGCAACAAAGTTTGTTAAAATCCTTGCAATGAACATACTGTCCTCAAGGCACTCCAATGGGTCATGTTCTCAGGCTTTCCATTATTTTGCAGAGGAGATTCGATCAGTTTGTTTCACTGCTTTATACCACAGTCATTACATCTGAGGAAAATCTTGAAAACATGACCTGTTGGGGCGCCTTCAGGACTGGAGTTGGAAGACACTGCTGTAGATCACCCAGATGGGAATGTTTTTTTTTCTCAATAAAAGTAGAGTCATGCTTTAACCACTTCAGCCCCGGAAGGATTTCCAGCTTTAGGACCGGAGCCCTTTTTGCGATTCGGCGCTGCGTCGCTTTAACTGAAAATTGCGCGGTCGTGCGACGTTCTACCCAAACGAAATTTGCGTCCTTTTTTTCCCACAAATAGAGCTTTTTTTTGGTGGTATTTGATCCCCTCTGCGTCATTTCTGATCGCCGCTATAAACAAAAGAAGAGCGACAATTTTGCAAAAAAACCCAAATTTCTTACTTTTTGCTAAAATACAAATCCAAAAAAAAAATATAAAAAAACATTTTTTTTCACCGTTTTTGGCCGATTTATATTCTTCCTCATATTTGCGATAAAAAAAATCGCAATCGGCGTTTATTGATTGGTTTGCGCAAAAGTGGCCGCGTTTACGGATGATGAGAATTCATTTTTGGGGTTTTTATTTATTTTTATTTTTTTACTAGTAATGGCGGCGATCTGCGATTTTTAGCGGTACTGCGATATTGGGGCGGACATGTCGGAACATTTTGACACTTTTTTGGGACCATTGGCATTTATACAGCGATCAGTGCTATAAAAATGCACTGATTACTGTGTAAATGCCATTGGCAGTGAAGGGGTTAACCTGCAGGGGGCGCTCTAAGGGTTAACTGTGTTCCCTGGGCGTGTTCTAACTGTATGGGGGCTTGCCTAGCTGGGGAAGGGAAGTGGTCACAGCCTTCACGTAAAGGAAGGCTGTGATCACAGCCCTTCCCCCTCACACAGAGCGGAGGTCCGTGTTTACATACACGGACCTCCGCTCACTCACTCCGGGGGGGCCATCGCGGGTCCTCCCCGCTCACAGTGCGCGTTATCGCAGCCGCCATCGTATGACGGCGATTTGCGATAACGAGCCACTTTGCCGCCGTCAACCTGCGGTTGGCGGTCGGCAAGTGGTTAACTTTTGCTGATAATGGTAAACAGGTCAAGGCAAATTTCCTTAACAGGGGCACAGACAGCAATAACATCTGACAGGGGTTCTAATCCTTCTCCACTCTATCCAAAACTTTAAAAAAAGTTTTGACTTTAGTTATACTTTAAATAAAACCAATAAATTAGCAACCACACCAAGCTATTTTGTAAACTACTACCAAAAAAACAATAAGGTGTCCTATGCTTAACAGCCTTGTTTTGCATACAGTGTAAGGTTATGTGCAAGAATAATTCCTCAAAATTAATCATGAACTTCATGAGCTAACAGTACTTAGGCACCATCATCATCCCTAGATTCATCGGGTTCCATACATGCAATATATATTGTTAGGACTTTTACAATGAAAATGAATATCAGGTGCAAATAAAAAATAATAAGTACTGTATATGTCATTTTAAAAGCAAATCATGTATACTTTATTTACAAGACCATCAATTCCTATACAGAATTTTGATTAGTAACAAGATTCCTTATCCACCATTTTTACCAATATAATATTTTTTTCAGGAAGACATATAATCACTTTTGATGTTATCCAAGTCTAATTTGACATTTTATAACCATTGTATACAACATTTTGTAATAAATCCCATGATCTACAGACTTTGGATTTTTCTTCCACATGTTTCATGTACAATGTTCATGTCTTCAGGGGGAAATTTTCAAAAATTGTAAAGAATCATGTTCAGTCAGGTTAAAATAATCAGGAGTGTGGAGAATAGGGTGATCTGAATAACAAGGAGACTTTAACAAACAGTACATGACTGGCTCTTGAAATGTGATTGATGCACCACAGCAGCACTTCAAAAGAGGGAAGCACACTCTATAGGAAAAACAAAGTAGAGAAGAAGGCACTTCTAAGTGCAGTAATAAAACAATTTAATGACAAGAAAGGGTTAAAAACCCCATCTCTTAGTTGGAATTTGATCTCACTGGGATGTTGTATCACCAATGACTCTTATGATGCCACTTGATTCTGAGCTTTTTTATTTCCTGGGTGAAAAACTGTGGCCCACCTTTTCAGAAATGACCTGCCACGACTAACGTCCTCTTTCATTAAAAGTTATATCCATGCTGGATGAAAAAACGCTACCCTCCCCTGCTCCTGTTGGTTAATAATTTTTTATAAAACACAAGCTTCTGCTGGGAAATAGCACACCTGATTATGTATGCCATTGTTGATAAAAGATGACTTTTATACTTACAGTATCTGGCAAAAGTGAGTACACCCCTCACATTTTTGTAAATATTGTATTATATCTTTTCATGTGACAACAAAAGTGAGTACACCCCTAAGTGAAAATGTCAAAATTAGGTCCAATTAGCCATTTCCCTCCCTGGTGTCCTGTGTTACAAGGTCTCAGGTGTGAATGGGGAGCAGGTGTGTTAAATTTGGTGTTATCGCTCTCACTCTGTCATACTGGTCAGTGGAAGTTGAACATGGCACCTCATGGCAAAGAACTCTCTGAGGATCTGAAAAACAGAATTGTTGCTCTACATAAAGATAGCCTAGGCTATAAGATGATTGCCAAGACCCTAAAACTGAGATGCAGTACGGTTGCCAAGACCATAAAGCGGTTTAACAGAACAGGTTCCACTCAGAACAGGCCTCACCATGGTCGATTAAAGAAGTTGAGTGCACGTGGTCAGCGTCATATCCAGAGGTTGTCTTTGGGAAATAGACATATGAGTGCTGCCAGCATTGCTGCAGAGGTTGAAGGGGTGGGGGGTCAGCCTGTCAGTGCTCAGACCATATGCCGCACACTGCATCAAATTGGAATGCATGGCTGTCGTCCCAGAAGGAAGCCTCTTCTAAAGATGATGCACAAAAAAGCCCACAAACAGTTTGCTGAAGACAAGCAGACTAAGGGCATGGATTACTGGAACAATGCCCTGTGGTCTGATGAGGCAAAGATAAATGTATTTGGTTCAGATGGTGTCAAGCGTGTGTGGTGGCCACCAGGTGAGGAGTACAAAGACAAGTGTGTCTTGCCTACAGTCAATCATGGTAGTGGGAGTGTCATGGTCTGGGGCTGCATGAGTGCTGCCAGCACTGGGGAGCTACAGTTCATTGAGGGAACCATGAACGCCAACATGTACTGCGACATACTGAAGCGGAGCATGATCCTCTCCTTTTGGAGACAGGGCCGCAGGGCCATATTCCAACATGATAACGACCCCAAACACACCTTCAAGACGACCACTGCCTTGCAAAAGAAGCTGAGGGTAAAGGTGATGGACTGGCCAAGCATGTCTCCAGACCTAAACCCTATTGAGCATCTGTGGGGCATCCTCAAATGGAAGGTGGAGAAGCGCAAGGTCTCTAACATCCACCAGCTCTGTGATGTCATCATGGAGGAGAGGAAGAGGACTCCAGTGGCAACCTGTGAAGCTCTGGTGAACTCCATGCCCAAGAGAGTTAAGGCAGTGCTGGAAATTAATGGTGGCCACACAAAATATTGACACTTTGGGCCCAATTTGGACATTTTCACTTAGGGGTGTACTCGCTTTTGTTGCCAGCAATTTAGACATTAATGGCTGTGTGTTGAGTTATTTTGAGAGGACAGCAAATTTACACTGTGATACAAGCTGTACACTCACTACTTTACATTGTAGCAAAGCGTCATTTCTTCAGTGTTGTCACATGAAAAGATTTAATAAAATATTTACAAAATGTGAGGGGTGTACTCACTTTTGTGAGATACTGTATATACTGTATGTCATAAAGGAAATGACCTGGGTTCACCTGGCTTGACTTGTTTAAGGGGAAACAAAGCTTCTAAAGCTTGATTGCTTGACATTTGGCTTAACTCTGCTGTAAGTGCTTGGTTATATACAATACACTAAGTATGATCTTGTGGTTTAAACTACAACTCCATGTTATAATTACTGTGTTAATCCTTTATGAAACATTAAGAGAATAATCTTTTGTTGATTGGAATGGGTTCTCTGCATGTGTTCCATGGAAAATAATATTGCAATGTTTGAAGTGCACTTAAAAGAGATGTATGGGATTTTTTTTTTTCAGAATCATACTTACCTGCTGCATCTGTCCCCCGCCAGCTCTGACACTGAGAAGCAAGCAATCTAACACCGCTAATCACCCAGTTCTCAGGGCTCCGTGAGCAGAGAGCTGTGATTGTCAGTCACTGCTTTCTGCTCTGCCCCCTCCTCACTCACTGGAGCGCTGGGCTGTGGAGGGGCGGGAGCGCCCAGCTCAGGCTCTCAGCGGCTAGCTGGTGCCGGTCCAGGCATGTGGGCGGATCCTGACCATATGGTGCCTGAGCCTAGACCGGCTCTGTGACATCAGCTGACAGCGGGCTTCAGCCTCCTGCCTGCTGAAAATGGGTCACAGGAGTGCAGACGAACTACACTCCGGTGATCCATAGGAGAAGTACAGCCAAACAATCTTTGGCTGTACTTCTCCTTTAACCCCTTCCCGACCACGCGCAGTACATTTACTGTGGCCATGTGGCGCTGTCTCACAAAACAAGCGGCGATTCACAGATGAGATGTCCGCTGGCGAGCCGCGATGACCTGCCAGAGGGAAAGAACGGGTAACCGCCGAAGTAAACACAGTGGTTCCCTGTTCTGTCAGGCAGCATGTAAGAGATCTACTGATCCCTGTCACTGTGATCAGTTAGATCTCTTATGCCCATGGTAGCCCAGCCCCCTCACAGTTAGAACACGCCTAGGGAACACACTTAACCCCTAGATCGCGCCCTGCAAGTTAACCCCTTCACTGCCAATGACATTTATACAGTAATCAGTGGATATTTAAATTTCTGATCGCTGTACAAATGCCATTGGTCCCAAAAAAGTGTCAAAAATGTCCAACATGTCCGCCCCAATATCAAAGTCCTGATAAAAATCGCAGATCCCCGCCATTACAAAAAAAAAAAAGGTGTAAAAACCCCAGAAATTAATTCTCTTGGTTTGTAAACGCAGCAAATTTTGCACAAACCAATCAATAAACGCTGATTGTGATTTTTTAACCAAAAAATATGAGGAAGAATATAAATCTGATCAATAAATTAGTTTTTTTATGATTTGTATTTTAGTGAAAAGTAAGAAATATTGTTTTTTTTGCTAAATTGTTGCTCTTTTTTTGTTTATAGCGGTGATCAAAAATGACGCAAAGGTGACCAAATATCACCAAAAGAAAGCTCTATTTGTGGGAAAAAAAGGGCGCAAATTTAGCTTTGCTTTTAACTGTCAGTTAAATTGACGCAGCGCCGAATCACAAAAAGTGCTCTGGTCCTACAGTGGGAAATCCTTCTGGGGGTGAAGTGGTTAAGTACTTGCTATATCTCCATACTTCTGTCTTCTGTCTTTGGCAGTTCTTTTTTAGAGCCCGGACTATAGAACAGATTTTGAATTTCAGTTAATTTGTAGCTGTGATGTATTGTAACAGTGTGGAATGTATTCACTCTGAATAAGATAAAATACACAAATGAATGCAGCTCTGAATTTACTAATAAATCATTAAATGTTTTTTTGTAAATCCAAGCAGAATAATTGCCTGGATTTGACTTGGCATCAGCCAGTTGCAATCCCTTTTATACCAGAACTTAGGCTGGGAAAGGGAGAAGAGCACAAGGAACCAGTCAGTTGCCCTGTGATTATCATGTGCTCATCAGTGTGCTTCTTCTTCACTGTCCAGTCACAGTCTGGGGGAGGAATAAACCCCTGCAAGAATTACTTAATTGCAGCAGAGAAAAATCAAGTCTCCTGCCCTGCCAGGTAGGGCTGCACCGTGTGGCTAGAGCTGTGTAAATCTCAAGATTGAATGGACAGACATGCAAATCCTTCCACAGGTAAAACAGTTCCTATTGTATTTTACCTGTATTCTTAAGACCCATTTCACACCTGGGCACGGGCCACGTTAGTGGTAAAGTGACGCTTGTTTTACCACTGTTTAAGCAGCGCTTTTCGGCCACTAGCAGGGCGCTTTTAACCCCCAAGAAGGGGTTAAAAAGGGGTTAAAAATGCCCGTGTTGTGGAGCTTCGGAAGCGCTTATTAGGCACTTCGGAAGCGTTGTTCATTCATTCCAATGGGCAGGGGCAGGTTGGGAGCGGTGCATACACCACTCCCAAACTGCCCCAAAGATGCTGCTTGTAGGACTTTTCCTAACATCCTGCAAGTATACCGCCCTAGTGTGAAAGCACACAGGCTTTCATACTGGGACGGCATGGGAGGCAGTTTTCGGGCGCTTTACAGGCGCTATTTCTAGCGTTAAAATGCCTGAAAGCTGCCTCAGTGTGAAAGAGGTCTAACTGTTTGCCTAGACTTCAGCTTTAAATATGTTTGTGGGATAGTTAAGATTACACATAGTATTATAGTGATCACAAGTAAAGATAATGTGGGATTGTTTGGAGCAACAAACCATGAGAATCCACAACAGTTCTCAGTGGATTTCTACTTGGGGTCTCATGTGGCTGAAAAAGAAAATCAATGCAAAATTGCCTTTGTAATTTGACTTTAGGAATATGCTCCTGGTTCTTAATAATTTCTCTCACTTTTCACATTTGTATAAGGACTTTAAAAAAAATACTAAATGATTTTATACATTCATGACATACTGTATATGTTCTCAGGAGCAAATTTAATGCATACATATATTTATTTCATGGAATAAGAACACCAAGGTGACTTGACATTTCACTTTATAATTCAGATTTTATTATTGTATATTTGTCAATACAAACTGCCTGTTCTTTGTATGTTTTTTTCTATTGTACTGGTGAAAATAAGATGTTACGCATAAGACCTTCTTTACAGAATATAGAGTGCTATAGCTTAATAAAACATATACTGCAAGCCCTCATTTCTTTACATTGCATATCTTTCAAAAGCATTATATAGTCGTGATGTTTATTTAAGGACCTTACTAAATATTCCACTGAAGTTTGCTGACCATGATTAAGTAGCCTGTAGGAGTTGTGATCCCTGTTCCACAGGAGCTTGTAGAACTATATGCCTGCATTGCTTATGCAGCACTCACCCCTGGAGGGGCCGCTAATACTAACAGTGCAGTGCTAGTACAGAGGTTGCCGGTCACAAGCACAGCTCTATGCACACTGACTATACAGGCTCAGCCTAGGGGATTTTGTTTTGGAATTTATTGTGGAATAACTTGAAACAGGAGAGGGGGTTCATGGGTTTCAGGATACTCCAAAAGTATAATCTACATTAATAGAAGGACGCATTGTTCAGCAAAAATTCTGATAGCAGCAGGCACACATTAAAGTCTCAACCAGGTTTTACACACAGCCTCCATGGAGCTGACTTCCACCCAGCCTCCACAAGAAGAGTGATCATCAGTGATCATGATTAAAGATCCTTCAGAACACTGCCCTCCAGCAAAATCCATCAGCAATCGTCTCCAGAATTCTTGTCTCAGTATCGCTGCCTTCCAGGGTCAGCAGCCCCAAGAGAACTGGAATCCTCCCCGAAGAGGAAAAAACACTCTGGAAAGGCCTCCCAAATATTTATCACCTCCCCAGCCATCTTCTGGACATCACCTTCCAGGGATTGGCTGGGACATGATAAATATTCATACTGGACATTTGACTATACGTGCCCTATATTCTAGAAGCTTCTCCCAGAAGCAGGAGGAGGAAATCAAAAACCCAGCTAGGAAACCCTGAACAGCCAAAAACAATAGATTACTGCTTCACTGACTGCAGTGAAGCTAAAAACTAAATGTATCCTAGGGAGCTACATTGATTTAGGCATTAGCCTATTGGCCTAGGGTGTCAGATGTCAGATCTGTCAGGCACAGTACATGCTACTCTGTCCATAACACTTTACAATATCTAAAACTTTTTTTTACTTTTTGATAGAGAAGGAAAGGGTTAAAGCCCATATCAGAAATGTTCCAATAGTGAGGGGAATTTTCAGATAATTGCTACTGGAACGTTTGTCATCCTTGGAAGATACACTCACCTCATATTCTCATGAGAGTTCTAAATTGTAGACATTCCCCTCTCAGTGACAGAAAAGGTTGGTGATCAGAACAAATACAGAGGGTAAATCTTCCCAACAGGAAGATAGACTGAAAAATAAACTTGGTAGAGGCTCTAATTATTCACATCTCTATCCAGAACTAAAAAAGTTTGCCTTTACATACACATACCCCCACTACCTGTCTCATTGTTACCAGGAGAGGCCGGTGGTGTGGTAGAGAAAAGTGTATACCTCTCAACATTTTAAAATGAAAAAACCCTTTAGCACAAAGTATATAGGCAAAGGACACACCACTGCCATGCCCCTGACAATGGGGTATAAATATGCAAAAATAATAATAATTTAAATCAAGAAATTCTATATTTGCCATTGTACAGGCTTTTCAAAGTAATACATGCAATGATTTAGAGTCTGGATAAGGATTTACTGCAATATATCACTTTTTATAATTAAATGCTACAATTTTATGCAGGTTTGCACATTATCCCCAAAACAGGGACCACTGAGGATATAACAGAGGAATTAGGTTCCAAAAAAAAGGAAATTATATGGTGTGCTTACAACTTGCTCATTCTTGGCGCACACACAAAGAGCCAAGCTATTAGCATAGTGTAATAACAGAATTACCTACTCCACTAGTTGTGGATTTAAGCCTAGTACATGGACCCAATGTCGGGCGGCATCGAAATTCGACCTGTGTGTACTGCAGCTGGTCCGACAGACACCAGCCATTTGGTCGGCTTCTACCAAAGGGGCATGACCAAATACGGATATTGGCTGGGAGTGCTGACCGGAGTTTTCTGGTCCCCACATCAGAATACAATAGCACAGCAGGGAGATCACTGTACTAACATTGCATAATTAGTACAGTGGCTCCGCCTGAGCTGTCAGTGTTTTTTTTGTTCAGCCCTGCAGGGTTGATCGAAGAAAAATTTGTAGTGCGTACCAGGCCAGGTGTACTGACACAGTGTAGACAGACTGACTCTATCAGTTTCTCCACCTCCTAGTCTTGGTGTGCCTTGTATAGCTATTACAGCTCGTAGTTTGGTACTCTGGTGAGATAGTTAACCTACCAGTAAGCTGGCCATACACCAGTACAATTCTGTATGAACATTTGTGCTGAAATTCTGAAAAATTGTTCCTCAGAGCATTTCATTTTACCATCACTGAGTCAACTAATTTCATTTAAATTACCTTAAAATGTTACCCAGACCTGTTACTTGAATCCATTCAATCCATATTAAACAGGTTTTGTTTCTGCCTAACACACAGTATGTGCATTACAATACATATGATTTTTCTTGGATGAAAACCAATTTTATATTTAGAATTTTGTTTGCTTGAGAAAAAAATTTCATCATGCTTCTTCGGGTTGTCTCCTCACTTCAGTTGAAAACAATCTTCAGCC
The DNA here is from genome assembly GCA_018402905.1 of Glandirana rugosa. Taxonomy (NCBI): domain Eukaryota; kingdom Metazoa; phylum Chordata; class Amphibia; order Anura; family Ranidae; genus Glandirana; species Glandirana rugosa. The sequence continues at coordinate 944,166 of BLSH010349525.1, read as the reverse complement.
CTGGTTCAGATATGTGCGATGCGGGAACCAGCGCGATTACAGAGCCGGTTCCCACATCGCATCACTCCCACAGGCAGTTCACTGCCTTCTGCAAACTGCTGGTGGCTGTCATTACAAAGTTAATGACACCCCCAGTTTTGTTCACAGATCGCAGTGCGAACTATGAACTGGCACATGAATCGGATCACATGGGTAAGTACACCCATGCGATGCGATTCTAGTGCGGGAAAAAAAGTTACATGTACCTTTTTTTTACAAATCTAGTGCGAGTTCAGTCACACAAGTGTATGGCTGAACTTGCACTGCTCAGAGATCTCATGTGATCGGCACCCGCAGAGATCACACATATCTGAACCAGGGCTCAATCTGACCCCACAAACCACTGACGTTGCGTGTGCGCCCCGACCCTGCTGCTGACCTCGGTTCCCCACTCCCCCTGCTGGGCCGCAAGGTATGATATGTCGCTCCAGCTCTCTGCAGCTTGCCACCTCTGCTGGCTCTTGCCCTCAGGGTATGTGGGGAACACTTTCAGTTAAGGGGCACATTTTCTGTTAAGGGACACACTGATGGGCACATGTTATGTCAAGGGGCACTCTCATGGACACATTTTATGTTAAAGGGCACCCTGATGGGCAGATTTTATGTCAAGGGGCACTCTGTAGGGCACATTTTATGTTAAAGGGCATGCTGATGAGCACATTTTATGTTAAGAGGCACTTTGATGGGCACAACAAAATGTGCCCATCATCATCATAAAATAAGGGGCATGCTGATGGGCACATATTATGTTATGGGGGCACACCTGATGTAAGGTGGCACTGTGATGAGGACACCTGATGTATAGGAACACTCTAATGGGCACACCTGATGTGATGGGGACACCTGATGTAAGGGGGCACTCTGACAGGAATACCTGATGTAAGTTGGCACTGTGATGGGGACACCAGATGTAAAGGGGCACTTTGATAGGCACACCTAATGTAAAGGAGCACTCTGATGGGCACACCTAATGTAAAAGTGCCCTCTGAAGGGCACACCTAATGTAAAGGAACACTCTGATGGGGACATCTGATGTAAAGGGACATTCTGATGATGACACCTAATGCAAGGGAGCACTCTAATGGGGATAACTGATGTAAGGTGGCACACTGATGGGAAACACCAGATGTAATGGGGCCTTCTGATGCAGAAACCTGATGTAAGTGGGCACTCTGACAGGCATACCTGATGTAAGGTGGCACTCTGATGGGGACACGTGATATAAGGGGGTACTCTGACAGTGGCAACTGATTTATGGGGGTAGTCTGATAGGGGCACCCAATGTAATAAATTACTCTGGTAGGGGTACCTGATATAAAGGGGAACACTATAGGAGACCTTTACATTTACAGAGTATTACCAGAATGTGTGGAGGAAACAGTAACAATAGTGCCAGAGAGCATGGCTTACGCCAAAAAAGGAAAGTAGATGAGTACAATCTGTCATAGCACAGACTTGAGATTTGAACCTCGGCCGGAAGAAAATGTTAGTGACCGGACCTCCTTGAATTTTAATTCAATACCCCTGCCATAGATAGTCTCAGTTTGGCCTTTCTGGCAAAAGCCTTGATTGCAGGACACCGGTCCTAACCTGTGTATATCTGCTAATTCCATTCTAACACTGTAGGTAGAATTTCTTTTGTGAGATACCCTTTTTTTTGCAGGGTTGAGTATAAGGCCAATATTACTTCTGAATGCAAATGGCTTTAATCTAGGCGTTGTGTCCTGATAAACGAGCGGTGCTTTTTACGTTAGCTCTGCGCATAATTACAATTCTTTAATTTATGTTTCAATAAAACACAGAATAAACATTTACAACGCAATGAATAAACATGGCAATAGAACTTCCACCCAGGCTGCCTTTGTGAAGTGTCTGCCTGGATTTACACAAGTCTTTTCTCTATATTTAATGAGTCATTTCCATAATCTGTGCATTATTGTTTAACATTTCCTTTGGGAATATTTTTTTTACAAAGTCGAAACAGAGTAAAATACAAGCTGTCAAAAAATAAAATATTAAGGGTGGGGGGGGGAGGGATTATCGAACTGTCCTATTTTAAGGACGCAATGAGCTTTTATCTGTCTCCGGAGGCGCAGACACAATAACAGCTTCGACTGTACGCGCTAATTATCCTATTTTTCTAGCACATTATCACCCACTACTTTACAAGTGGAATTTGGCTTAGATATCTTTAATGGGCAACTAAACAACAGGTCAGACAGAAAGGGTAATGGTATTTCATTTACTTCTTACTAACAAGCAAACAAAAAGCAAAGCAAAACAAAAAAAGGCTCATGGTTTCATGCTAGTGGTGACAGATAGCAATGGCACTGACAAGTGTAACAATAATATTTGCCATTCACAAGGATAATGCTAATATAATAACATATGCATTACGGAGATATAAGATGAAGAGTCACACTCCGTAGCTTGTTTTTGATACTTTTATCTGTTAATGATTGAGTGGCTGTCTACATATAGCCTCCATGCGGAAAACCATGCTGCCTAAACGCCTTTCCTTACTGAAAAAATAGATTTGATAAACAGAAATGCAAATAACAGACATGTGCAGAGCGAAAAAATTTGCTTAGTTTTGTTTCGTTTCAATTCATTATTTACATAAATTAGTTTAGTTAGATTTGTTTCATTCCTTTATTCGTTTTTGGAATTTGTTTTGTTTATTCGTTTCTGAATGCATTCAAAATGTTTTCTAATCAATTTCGAATAGTTTTCGAGTTCTAAAAGTTTTCGAATTTGAATAGTTTTCCAAGGAGAATGGGGTGGAGTGGAAAGTGGAGGAATAGAATGAAAAAAGATAGAATACAATAGAGGGGAATATAACAGAAAATGAAAGAAATGGGGTTAGAGTGGAACAAAGCTGTTTATTCTATTCTTTTGTTTTCTGTTATATTTTTTTCTAGTTTGTTGGGTTTTTTTTCTGTTTTATTCCTTTGTTTTCTATTCCATTTTGTTCTCTTTGGAAATTGGAAAACTATTCAAATACGAGGATTTTTCAAATTCAAATTTGAATTTGAAAACTTTTTCGAATTTGAAAACTATCCGAATTCGAAAAGTGTTCGAAAATGATTTGAAAATTATTTCAATTCAATTTTTTTTCCGTTATATTCGTTTAAATTCGGTACTATTGTAATTTGGAAATTCAGATACGTCCGAATTTCTGAAAAGCAAAAATTTGTCCGAATTTTAATTCGGAACAAAATGAACCGAACATGTCTAGCAAATAAAATCCTGACTAATTGTTGTAATAGTGACTTATCCCCTTATGAGATCTCTATGCCTGGACTAGATGCAGACAATCACTGCAGACAATCTTCATTAGACATGCGTAGAATGGAAAAATGTATTTTGTTTCAGATAGATTCTTTATGTTATTAATTTTGTTTTGTTGATTCATTTCAGTTTTTGTTTAGTTTTGTTAAATTCAGAATACCAAATTTTCGGAATAATCAGCTGATGACCACCTCCCCTTGTGATGTCAACGACCCAGCATGCCTCGGTCAAGTTTAAATCAGTATTTTTTGCTAGACAATTATTTAGAACTACCAAATAAAAAGGGAAGTTGTTGAAATGTTTTATGTCACGCGTTTTTTGCACAGTGGTATTTCAAACGCAATTTTTTTTGGAAAAGAATACACTCCAAAGCTTATAGGAAAATTTTTGGTTAGTGAACATGAAAATACTTTCACAGACAATTGTTGGAAACTAGAAATAAACACGAAATGGCTAATGAGAAGTCCCCAGGACCAGATGGAATCCCAATAGAGGTATATAAGGAATACGGAGAGGTACTCCTGCCGGTGTTGTTAAAGGTGACCGAAAGAGCACTAGAAACGGGGGAATTGCCCCCTTCCATGAGGGAAGCAGATATAGTGTTACTGTGTAAGGAGGGAAAGAGACAGCCGCATATAGGCCTATATCCCTATTGGGGGTTGATATCAAAATCATAGCGAAGGCCTTGGCAACTAGAGTGAAAAAGTTTTTACAGAGATGGGTGCACCCTGACCAGGCGGGGTTTATTCCCAATCGGTCAACTAGTCAAAACATTAGAAGGTTGTATCTCAACTTGCAGATTCAAACAAAGAATATAGGGTCAAAAGCAATTTTGAGTTTGGATGCAACCAACGCATTCGACTGTGTTGAATGGGGCTATCTCTGGCGGATCCTAGACAAATTTGGGTTTGGGCCAAACTTTGTTAGATGGGTAAAGATACTCTATGCGGCACCTAGGGCCCGAATTAGGATAAATGGGCAATGCTCGGGGGATTTCCAACTGAGAAGGGGGACAAGACAGGGTTGCCCCCTGTCCCCCCTCCTCTTCGCGTTGGCGATGGAGCCCCTGGCGGAAGCAATCCGAACTTCGAAAACAATACAGGTCTTTTGTAGGCCTATCGGAGAGGAAAAAGTGGCATTATTTGCCGACGATGTCCTTTTATTTCTTGGGGATACCCAGAAATCGTTAATAGCAGCTATAAACCTGGTAAGGGAGTTTGGTTTGCTCTTGGGGTTGAAGATAAATTGGGACAAGTCGGCATTGATGCCATTGGAAACTGGGGGTCATCCTTTACCAGATGAAGCGGCGCAACTAAAGGTAGTCGATAAAATAAAATACTTGGGCATAGTGGTAGCGAAGGATCCTGGCTATTATATAACAGACAATCTAACTCTGCTTTTAAAGAAATTTAAACTCAAATGTGAAACGTGGAGACATCTTCCGCTATCAGTAGCGGGTAGATGTGCTCTGATAAAAATGGTTTGGATGCCGCAACTAATGTACGTATTACATAATTCCCGTTTGGATCTATAAAAATTGGTTTAAAAAATTGGACGGATATTTTAGAGACTTAATATGGAACAAAAAGGCCCCGAGAATTAGTTTAAAGAAATTGCAATTAAAACCAGAGGAGGGGGGAGTGGCTTTACCACATCCTAGAAACTATTATATAGCGGCTCAGCTACAGCATTTGGTGGGGAGTAAAATAGAGGGAGTAATGGAGATTAATAGTCGCATAATGTTGTCGAGTTCATACCATAGTAACTTACTAGAAACACTTGAGGCAAACTCATTCCCTCTAAAAATTCCCACACTGAAACTAGTTAAGATGCTATGGGAGACAAGTAAGACTCTGTTGAGTTATGGGAAACCCTCTAAGTACACCCCCTGTGGAACAATAACAAGTGGCCAGAACTTAAAAATTTGGAAAAAATTAAAGAATGGGAATGACGGGGAATAGTATGGATTAGCCAATTATATTCAAACAATATATTAAAATCGTTTGAGGAGTTGAGAGAGGAGTTTGACATTCCGAAATGGTCCTTTTATAGATTCTTACAAATTAGACACGCATTACAGGCCCAATTTAAAGATAATTATCCAGAGTGGAGCGAGATCCCTATCCTTCAAGGGGTAATGTAATTGACAGAACGTAAAGGAGTAATCTCTAAGGTTTATAGGGAACTGTATGATCATACAAAAGAGAACGGTGATGGTTCTCGTATCAAGAAGAAATGGGAAGAGGATGTAGGAGAAATCTCTGAGGAGCAATGGAATCAATATCTAAAGACCTGTGCTATTGTATCAATGTCCCCGGCACAAAGAATGTCCCAGTTATACTGGTTATATAGGGTTTATTATACGCCGGAAAAATTATATCAATATGGGAAAAGGCAGGATGATAGATGCCCTAGATGTAGTGGGGTGGGGAGTCTGGTGCACATGATTTGGCGATGTCCTAAACTCTTCAGATATTGGGTGGGAGTAATAGAAATTATCAATAAGGTTTGTGGTCTTTCCTTAGTAAAAGAAGTACGATTATGCGCACTAGGTATGCTAGATGAGAGAATGGGTCGATCTAAACACTTTGAATTACTTTTGTGTTGTCTATTCCAAGCTAGGAAGGTGATTGCTCAGAAGTGGCAAGATAGGAACCCGCCTAAAGCAGAGGATTGGATTAAAACGCTCAATGAAACGAAATGGAAGGAAAGAGTAACCTATATCAAGAGAGGAAGACTTAATTTATTTGAAGTGAAATGGGGACCCTGGACTAGGGAAATGGAGTAGTAACCGTGCCATCAGGTAATTCCTAGGAAAGAGGGATTAATAAAAATAAGGGACAGGAGGAGAAGGGGAGAATAGGAGTAAGTAGAACGAAGATAGTCGATACAGATAAGTGAAAGCTGCCCTGAAGGGCGAAATAAAATATAAGTGGGTATGTCAAGTGGAGTGAATGAAGTGTAATAAGTTGGGTAAATATAAACAAGATATTTATGTGTATGTGAAGGAGTTGTGGGGGGACGGGGAGGGAGGGGTGGGGAAAGGAAGGGGATTAAATATAGCAAATAAAAATTATACCACAATGATGAGACTAAACAAGAGATCTATATGACTGTCACTCTGAAATTGAGCTCTTGAATTGGTCTACTGAAGTGGAAAAAAAAGAAAAAAAGAAAAAAAAGAAATAAACACAAGCGCAACTGATGCAGAAAAAATTTTTTTTTTAAACATCAATTTCCAAAATATTCTATTGATATTGAAAAGCTAGGCACAGAAAACTAGGGCAATGAAAACAGTTCCCATAAAAGTGCAAAGAAGCTTTTCCAATAATGATGGTGTAAAACTGGGGATTGTGTAGTTTGTGTACGGGTTAGAAATGTGTGATTCGTTTCGTTCCGAATTAGTTTTTTCATGAATTTTGACATATTTATTATTCATTTAATCCATTTGTTTAAATGCGGCATTCATTAATTCGGATAATTTGTAACTTCAGATAAAGTTGTATTCGTTACGTTCACTAACAGCCAAATTTGAAAGAAAATTACAATACCTATAGTTTAATAGTTAGCTATTATTAGTTAATTAGTTAGTTAGTTACTATTTCAAATTTTTGGATTTTCGGATTTTAGTTCTTTCGAATTTTCGGATTTTCTTTCTTATTTAAGGATTTTCAAATTTTTGGCTTTTCGAATTTCCAAATTCATGAATTTTCAAATATCCTAATTTCTAAATTTCTGATTTTCCGAATTTTTGCATTTTCGAATTTACAAATTTACTAATTTCGATCATAATGAATGACCAGAAAAATGAAAAAAATAAATAACGAATTAAACTAAAACTAACACATTTTTCGGCAGTGCACATGTCTAGTATGGGTATTGATTTGTTTACCCAGTACTGGATTGTATGGGCTACATGAAAAAAGGTTCTATATTCTTCCAAAATAACCTACAAGGGTTTACATAAGGTGGTGCCACATCCAAAAATACACAGAAATAGAATTAATGTTACCAGTAGTAACATGGATTTTGAAGTCACCCCAAACAACAATTTAATAAAAAAACATGTTACACAAGTTCATTTCAATACAATATATAAAAGTTCACATATGTATAAATACATATAAAATTAAGAGTCCTCAAAAAAAGGACTTTTAACACCATACTCCTAGGCCATTATGGCTTTATTAAGGCAATGATGGTACATTTAGGCAATGTGGAGTGTGGCAAGTATCCCTGTTTCCATCACTGGACAGAATCCTTGACACTTTTCAGGACTCCCAACCCTGACTATGTCTGTGTGAAGCTGGTGGACCGCTTGACTGTTCCATTGGTCCACACTGAGGGAGGGTGCACAGTACCCTGGGTGGCACAGTAAGCCTCTTTGGGACACTATCATCTAATCAGATCTTTGAACATTGCTGCAATTCCATCATTTCTCCATGCCATCCTCCTGATAAAGTAACTTATTGTTGTGAAACACATTGAGTTTGCCATCATATAGACTTTAAATTGAAGACTTTATGCCTGATATGTCTACATTTATCATTATTGCCTTATAATGCCATAGTGGCATGGGAGATGGAGTTCCTCTTTTAACCACTTGCCGACCGCCGATCGGCATCTGACGGCGACAAGGTGGCTCTTTAAGGCAAATCGCCGTCATATGACGGCAGCTGCTAGATCGCACACAGTGAGCGCGCACGCGCCGCCGGAGGCGAGCCCGCATGCTCACTGTGTCCTGGGAGGGCCAGGGAGCGGGTGCGGCGGAGTCGATCTCCGCCGGCCACCCGCGATGCCCCCCCCGGAGTGAAAGAATGGAGGTCCGTGTAAGTAAACACAGACCTCCGTTCTGTGTGAGGGGGAAGGGCTGTGATCACAGCCTTCCTCTACACGGAAGCTGGGATCGCTTCCCTTCCCCTGCTAGGGCAGTCCCCCCACAGTAAGAACACGCCCAGGGAACACAGTTAACCCTTAGAGCGCCCCCTGCAGGTTAACCCCTTCACTGCCAATGCCATTTACACGGTAATCAGTGCATTTTTATAGCACTGATCGCTGTATAAATGCCAATGGTCCCAAAAAGTGTCAAAATGGGCCGACATGTCCGCCCCAATATCGCAGTACCGCTAAAAATCGCAGATCACCGCCATTACTAGTAAAAAAAAAAAAAATAAATAAAAACCCCAAAAATGAATTCTCATCATCCGTAAACGCGACCACTTTTGCGCAAACCAATCAATAAACGCCAATTGCGATTTTTTTTAATCACAAATATGAGGAAGAATATAAATCGGCCAAAACCGATGAAAAAAAATGTTTTTTTATATTTTTTTGGGATTTGTATTTTAGCAAAAAGTAAGAAATTTGTTTTTTTTTGCAAAATTGTCGCTCTTCTTTTGTTTATAGCGGCGATCAGAAATGACGCAGCGGTGATCAAATACCGCCAAAAGAAAGCTCTATTTGTGGGAAAAAAAGGACACAAATTTTGTTTGGATACAAAGTCGCACGACCGCGCAATTTTCAGTTAAAGCGACGCAGTGCCAAATCGCAAAAAGGGCTCCGGTCCTAAAGTGTGAAATCCTTCCGAGGCTGAAGTGGTTAAGGACTCTTAATTTTATATGATTTTTTTTTTAACAATATGAAAGAAAAGAGTGTGATAAACATTGAAGTTGCCATGAAGATCATCAATGACACACATGTAACCATCTTATTGAAGCGCCAACTGTTTGCATAACAGAGATTTATAGACCAATATATGGCATTAAGGGTTTGGTATATGAACAAGCTCCGTGAATAAACAGCCTGGAAAATTGCTTTACAGGACCAGGGCAGAATTGTCGCGGTGCAACAATGTTCCAGTGAACGAGTCCACTCCTATCCTCTAGGACAGGGGTAGGGAACCAGTGGCTCTCCAGCTGTTGTAGAACTACATTTCCCATCATGCTTCTGGGAGTAATTGTATTCAGCAGCCTTGCAATGCCTCATGGGAAATGTAGTTCTACAACAGCTGGAGAGCCGCAGGTTGCCTACCCCTGCTCTAGGAAAACATGCCTATAGATCCCAGTTCAAGTGGATAGAAAGCAACAATTATGAGGAAAATATAGCTGAAAGGGAAGTAATAACTAACATTTCACAGCAGTCATAGTTCAGTAGGTATACAGGAACATTCCCTGGATATTCAAAGAAACAGAAATAGAAAAAACATTCTTCTCCTGAAGATGATCTTTCAACCTGTGGTTAATCTATCGTAATTCTCTGAATATTCAAATATATACCATGCGTTCCATGTTTTGTGGAATTTTACAGTCGGGTCTTTGGCGATAGCCAAGGTTTCATCTAGATTATGAATCACTTTGACCAAGCACAGCCATTCTCTGATTGTTGGGATGCGGTCAGATTTCCAGTGTTTTGGGATCAGAGATTTGGCCGTATGAGATGTTTAGTCAATGTATGTTTGTATCTACCCAAGGGATAGTCAGAGATATGTAGTAGGCAGCAAGCAGGGGTCAGCCTAATTTGCGTCTCTATTATGCATAAAATCAGTTCTCATACCCTACTCTTGATTAGACCACAATCCCACCAGATATGTATCATATGTATTTCCCTCAAAAAAACACAGCAGAGAAAATAAAAGCCGTTTATGAATAATCCTTTATTACCTCCTTCTGCCACTCCCAGAGAGACAAAACTTCTGATATGTTCACCGCATTTGGTTTGTTCCTGCATGTTAACAGATGGTAACAGTGCTAGTGATGTCTGCACACCAGTATGATCAGTACCCCAGATGTCACGTACCTGGTCTGAGGCCAATTTGAGGAGAGAGCTTCCCTTGTGGCTAAGTGGCAAGCACCTCTGAAGGTGAGAACAGGGAGGGCTAGGCTCAAAGATGCATGTGTGCCATTTGGGTAGATCTGCTGGAAGCTGCTTGCAGCACAACGGAACTGGATATCTGTGGTCTGTCAGGACAGAAGCGGAACCAGAGCAGTGACCACAGGCAAGGTGGCACCTGAGGAAGAAGCAGGAATGGGCTGCCAGGACTGGACTGAAGAGGAGTAGTCAGTAGGCTGAAGGGTAGTCAGGAGAAAGCCAGGGTCAAGCAAGAGAAGCAGAGTTCTAGAGCAAGCCAGGTTCAAAACCAGGGATCAGTCAGCAGAGAAGTCCAGAGACAAGCTGGGTAGGTAAAAGGTAATCTAAAGAATACAGGAAACACAGGAACAAGGAGTATTGGTAGCTGAAGGTCATTCAGCAAAGTCTAAGTGCAGCCACTGACTTTATATTGGGTGTTTGGCACCAGTTCTGGCAGCAGGTGTGCTTGAACATGCACCAGTACAAACGTTTGTGCTCACGTGTACTTTTGTGCGCTGGCACGCATTTCTGTGCGAACAAGCATGGCCATGTAGAGTATTAGCAACTATGTCAAGACTTTTTCTCAGCACCTGCACATTTTTTATTCTTCTGTCTCCTTTGCTCATTGGGAGATTGGGGTGATTAAACTCAAGAGTGTATTTTTAAGGGCATGGTAGCCCACTTTTATTTAAAAGAATGGAAAAGTTCACAAAAGACATCAATTGCCCACGTAGGGGATTCCACCATTACTGTAACTTGCACAATCAGAATACTTCAGCCTCCAGGCTTACTCTCTTTACACACGGCTGCTTCAGGTGTTAAGCCTAGGCCCTAGTACTGCTCCTCAGACCAAAATAGTTCCTTAGAGTCAAGCTCTCTCATAGCTTTCTCATGATCAGCTTCTTGCTGCTGTCACAGAATAAATTTGCCTCCTGCAGATATGCACACTCTAGCTGCCCCATGCAGCCTCTCTGACTCCTATAGAGGATGGACGTCCTCCTGACTCCCATGCACAGACCTCCTGTCTGTTGGGTGGAGCCCTGAGCTCTAGCTCTTGGCTATTATGAAGCCAGCCCTCACCTGTTTCGGGTGTAAACCATCCATATTCTGAGTAGCACAGGGTCCCACTGCTATATGATGTTTATTCTAAATAGCACCCTGACACTAGATGTCTGACCATTGTCAACTGGCAGCTTCATGCTGCACATCTGAGCGCTATTTTGCAGCTGTTTCGCTGCACACCTTTTCAACTGATCAATAGTTTGGCATGTATCCTGGTTCCAACTGGAAAATGCTTACACCAGAGTGACCTCTACAGATACACTGGACTTGCCCCTAGTTAGTCTGAGGCCACTTTGTATGGAATGTTCTCCTTTTGATTTGGATCTAATCAGTCAGGGGTCTCTTCAAATTACACCCCCAGTGGACATACCTATTAATGACAGGGTTGTTATACATGTGCTGTTCTCGGCACCTGTCCTAGATATATGTGTATCTGTTACGGTCCAGCCAGCTACATTGATCCCTTTATCGGATTCTTCTACCATTCCCCCTCCTCCCCTGTTTTTGATGGGCTATGGAGACATATGCTGCAACCCCATTGAATATGAGTTTCTCCTATACATCCTGTGAACATCCCTGAAGAAGAGTGTTATCTTTTTGAGTATCTCGAAACGTGTTGGTTATTTTGCACTTTCTCATTGTTCAGGAGGTTCTTATGTATTTGCAAACCCATATGCATGTCTGATATATATTGTCATTCACCTTACATCCCTACTGTGAGCATTCAGTGCTCTTTTTTGATATTTTATGCAATTTTATCCAATTTGTTAATAAAATATATATTTTTATACTACTTATGTTTAGACAAACGTTTGTCCATTCATGCCTTTAAAATCCCTTGATTTGGAGGGTCCTTCTCTTCTTTTTCCTGTCTGGTACAACGTATTTACATTCAGGAGTCATCCAGGTTACTGATAATTTTAGTATTAAACAGTCGCACATCTTCAGGCCGCAGTGGTTGCAGGTTGAAGACTTATTTTGTCGATGAAGCCTCCATCCCACATGTAACAGCTGACATAGTGATTGCATGATCAAAAACTACTCTGATTGGTTCCCGTCGCCCGATTTTACGGGGGACCAGAGTTGTCATTGGTAGCCAGGTATAACAAATAGCAGCCACGCACAATGTTGGCTTGTCCTGCCAAGTCTGAGGTATCCATTAACAAATCCTCACATTGGGCATTCTGCAGGGGAAAGATGATCTACAGATTTCAGAAAGTAAGGGGTTAGAAGTGTGACTGTATTATAAATTATACTACAATCACTATATTAACCAGTTATTACTTTTAGTTACTTTAGTCTGATAGGGGAGCAGTCTATCCACAAAATACATCCATAACAAAAAAAACAGTTTAAGTATTACAATTACTTTGTAAAAATTTACATTTATTCAAGCCAATAATTACAATAATGTGGGGGAAAAAAATCTATACAATTTAATTCTTACTTTTTCAAAGTAAACGAAGCACTCCGTTCTTATGGCAGAATATCTTTTCACTTCAGATATTTCATCATTTAAAACTAATTAGTTTTAACATTGCTGCCTACGAGCTATTACTGTATATTATATCTTGAAGTAATCATAAAGAGCTTTTCTTAACATAACACAATTTAACATCGTCTTGTGAGTCTTTTGTGTGGAAGTATTGAACATTTCCTCCATGAGCAACGGGCTGTGTTACTTGTTATTGTGAATCAGAATCTTTTAGTGCGTCTGTAACAAGGAGTCTTAAAAATCATTATATGCAATCAATAAAGGTTGTTTTGACTAGAGAAAAAAAAAAAAGTTGCACAGTATTGAAGCTCCAGTAGAGCAATGAATGGCAGATTAATGCAGGCCAATGTGCTTTGGCCATTAATTACAGCAAGCAGCAATAATTAAGAATATCATTAGGGACATTGAATAATTAAGCATAATGGTTGCGGGAAGATTGTTTATTGTGGATTTATGTTAAAGGGGAACTATAGTCCTTGTAATTAGAAATTAGTGCATCTGGAAAGTATTCACGTAGCACTTCACTTTTCACACATTTTGTTATATTAAAGCCTTATTCCAAAATGGATTACATTAAGTATTTTCCTCAAAATTCTACAAACAATACCCCATAATGACAAGGTGAAAGAAGTTTGCTTGAAAACTTTGCAAATTAATTAAAAATAAAAAACAAAACAAATCACATGTACATAAGTATTCACAGCCTTTGCTCAATACTTTGTTAAAGCCCCTTTGGCACCAATTACAGCCTTAAGTCTTTTTGAGTATGATGTTACAAGCTTGACACACATATTTTTGGGCAGTTTCTCCTATTCTTCTTTTCAGGACCTCTCAAATTTTATCAGGTTAGATGGGGAGCATTGGCACACAGCCATTTTCAGATCTCTCAAGAGACGTTCAATTGGGTTCAAGTCTGGGCCACACAAGGACATTCACAGAGTTGTCCCATAGCCACTCCTATGTTATCTCGGTTGTGTGCTTAGGGTTGTTGTCCTGTTGGAAGATGATGCTTTGTCCCAGTCTGAGGTCCAGAGTCTCTGGAGCAGGTTTTCATCAAGGATGTCTCTGTACATTGCTGCATTCATCTTTCCCTCGATCCTGACTAATCTCCCAGTTCCCGCCACTGAAAAACATCCCCACAGCATGATGCTGCCACCACCATACTTCATTATAGGGATGGCATTTGCCAGGTTTCCTCCAGACATGGCGCTTGCCATTCAGGCCAAAGAGTTCAATTTTTGTTTCATTGGAGTAGAGAATTCTGTTTCTCATGGTCTGAGAGTCTTTGAAGTGCCTTTTGGCAAACTCCAGGCAGGTTGTCATGTGCATTTAACTGAGGAGTTGTTTTCGTCTGGCCACGCTACCATACAGACCTAATTGGTGGAGTGCTGCAGAAATGCTTGTTCTTCTGGAAGGTTCTCCTCTCTCCACAGAGAAACACCAGAACTCTGTCAGAGTGACCATCAGGTTCTTGGTCACCTTCCTGACCAAGGCCCTTTCCCCTGATCACTCAGTTTGGCTGGACGGCCACTCTAGGAAGAGTCTTGGTGGTTCCAAACTTCTTCCATTTACAGTTGATGGAGGCCACTGTGCTCATTGGGACCTTCAATGCTGCAGACATTTTTCTGTATCCTTCCCCAGATCTGTGCCTCTGTACAATCTTGTCTTGGAGGTCTACAAACAATTCCTTGGACTTCATAGCTGGTTTGTGCTCTGACATACACTGTTAACTGTGGGACCTTATATAGACAGGTGTGTACCTTTCCAGATCATGTCCATGGTGGACTCCAATCAAGTTGCAGAAACATCTACATCCTTGGGGTAAACAGGATGCACCTGAGCTCAATTTTGAGTGTCATGGCAAAGGCTGTGAATACTTATGATTATTATTATTTTTAATAAATCTGCAAACATTTCAAACTTCTTTCACGTTGTCATTATAGGGTATTGTTTGTAGAATTTTAAGGGAAATAATGAATTTAATCCATTCTGGAATCAGGCTGAAACAACAAAATGTGGAAAAAGTGAAGTGATGTGAATACTTTCTAGATGCACTGTATACACGTGAAAGGGATCAGTATAAAGGTAAGACACAGTGTAGTGTACATTTAATGCAGTGGTTACTTTAAAGTGAACCTATGCATTGCCTATGTCGGGCATAGCAACAGGTTTACTTATTTGGCTGCTTCTTAATTACTTATAATCGCCTTTACTCTACTTAATACCACTGTATTCACCTAATAGAACAAGGAGAAAGAGCCCCATGTAGTTATCAAAGAGTGTCACCGTCTTATTTAAGGCAATGTGACAGTCTCTTTGTCTTCACCTTCACCTTCCCCAACCCAACCCACTAATACTCATATTGCTAGTGTTCCTTCATTGCTTCTTCCTCTGTTGAAGCCAACAACTATACCTGGTGCCTCTAGGTAAGGGAGACCACATAACCTCCTCTTGTGTGCACCGGTCTGTCATGCAGTCACTACGCCTGAACATTGTCACATGACGTAACTGCTCCCCCTATCAATTGATATCATCTGACACTAGAATATTAACTGTTGTCTATGAGGAAGGAAGAAGTGACTGGGGAGTGCTGGCAAGGTGGATATCCATGATTTGTTGAGGGCACCTATGTAAAGACACCATCACCTTACCCTGAATGAGCAAAGTAAAAATGTCTCTTTAAAGTGATTGTAAAGTCTAATTAAAAAAATAATAATAATAATAATAACAAACATGTTATACTTACCTCCTCTGTGCAGTTGGTTTTGCACAGAGCAGCCTGGATCCTCCACTTCTTGGCTCCCTCTTCTGCTCTACTGGCCCTTCCCTCCTATCGAGTGCCCCCTTAGCCAGCAGCTTTCTATGGGGGCACCCGAGTTGAGTCAGAGCTCCGTGTATCCATTCAGACACAGAGCCCCGACCCGGACCCGCCCCCATCCTCCCCTGATTGGCTGACTGACTTTGATTGACAGCCGCTGAAGCCAATGGCACTGCTGCTGTGTCTCAGTAAATCAGGAGGAGAGTCCCAGACGGCTAAGACACTCATGGACATTGCTGCAGAGAGAAGGGGCTCAAGTAAGTAATTAGGGGGCGCTACACACAAAAGGTTTTTTATCCTAATGCATAGAATCCATTAAGATAAAAAGTCTTCTGCCTTTACAACCACTTTAAGTCAATCTAGTCAGAGTTTTCAAAGGACTAGAGACTTTACCCTATGTGATAGAGCTCAGGTTTAGTAATTGATCAATTAGGAACTGAACATCGCATCGTGAGAGGAGGGGGAAAATTCACATGCACCCCTATACCTGGAAATACTAGATGTTTCATTTTTTATTTAGTGGGTGAGCTGGGTGGTGGAGGAGTGAAGGGAAGTTACGAGAAAGCTGTCAGTTTAGTCATACTGTTGCTTTGCCCTATGTGGATTCTGTAGCTGGAGTGTAGTATACTGGGAATAATTTTTTCAATATGCTGGCCAAAGATGCTTTAGCGGGCTGATTGAAAAACTGAATGGATTCCCCTATCCACACAAGCAAGAGGAATCTTTCCCACAGTGCTATTGTATTTTTACGGTGGGGACTTGGCCTCTGTTGGAATACACTAATCAGTGCTGCAGCCCACAATATATCAACAGTTCTGTTGGGGAAGAGTCGATCATTAGATTGACTCCTCTTGAATGGGAATGGCCATGTATGGACTGAAATTAGGTCAGTCCCTGCTGAACTGACAGAATTTGGATCCATCTATAGAAAGCTTTATTTACAGCCGGGGCCAAAAGTTTTGAGAACTTCAGTGTTTTTTATATCTATTTGTCAGATGTTACTAATTACTATGGTATACTGAAGTATAATTGCAAGCATTTCATAAGTGTCAAAGGCTTTTATTGACAATTACATTAAAGTGTTACTAAACTCACAACAGTAAAATCAGTCTGTATATGCATTCCTCTGCATTGTGTAAAAAGGCTGTTTTATCCTGTATGCATAGATTCTTCCCTTCCTGCACAGGCAGGGTAGCCAACCTGCACATGCTCAATTGTGTCTTTTATGCTGGAGAGTACTTTTACTTGTTCTCAGAGGTAGCCAGGTCACATGATATTGACATCACACATGTGGGCGTGTATACAGGCTGTAGTGGAAATCCCCTCCTACCTGAACTCTCAGCACTGGAGAAACTGTGCAGTTTATCATTTAACCGTGGTATACAGAGCATCCAAAAAGATATATAGTGGCAGTATTTTAATGAAGAAGATTTACAAGATGTGGGCACTGTGGGAGGGGCAGATAAACTATTTTCATATTACTGGGTTTAGTAACACTTGCTTATGCAGAGAGTCAATATTTGCAGTGTTGACCCTTCTTTTTCAAGATCCCTGCAATTCACTCTGACATGCTGTCAATTAACTTCTGGACCCCATCCTGACTGATGGTAGCCCATTCTTGCATAATCAATGCTTGGAGTTTGTCAGAATTTGTGGGCTTTTTTTTTGTTCATCCACTTCTTGAGGATTGACCACAAGTTCTCAATGGGATTAAGGTCTCGGGGGTTTCTTGGCTATGGACCCAAGATTTCAATGTTTTGTTCCACAAGCCACTTAGTTATCACTTTTGCCTTATGACACGGTGCTCCATCATGCTGGAAAAGGCATTGTTCTTCACCAAACTGTTCTTGGATGGTTGGGAGAATTTGCTCTCGCAGGATGTTTTTGTAACATTCTTTATTCATGGCTGTGTTCTTAGCAAAATTGTGAGTGAGCCCACTCCCTTGGCTGAGAAGCCCCACACATGAATGGTCTCAGGATGCTTTACTGTTGGCATGACAGGGGACAGATGGTAGCGCTCACCTTTTCCTCTCCGGACAAGGTTTTTTCCAGATGCCCCAAACAATCAGAAAGGGGATTCATCAGAGAAAATTACCCAAGTCCTCAGCAATCCAATCCCTTTACCTTTTGCAGAATATCAGCCTGTCCCCGATGTTTTTCCTGGAGAGAAGTGGTTTCTTTGCTGCCCTTCTTGACACCAGGCCATCCTCCAAAAGTATTCTGCTCACTGCGCATACAGATGTACTCACACCTGGCTGCTGCCATTCCTGTGCAAGCTCTGCCCTGATCCCACAGCTGAATCAACTGTAGGAGATAGTCCAGGCGCTTGCTGGACTTTTCTTTGGCGCCCTGAAACCTTATTCACAAATGCAGTGGAAATGTTTTTTTTATGGGATTAAGTTCATTTTCATGGCAAAGAGGGACTTTGCAATTCATTGCAATTCATCTGATCACTCTTCATAACATTCTGGTGTATATGCAAACTGCCATCATAAAAGTGAGACTGCAGACTTTGTGAAAAGTAATATTTGTGTCATTCTCAAAACTTTTGGCCAAGGCTGTGTAGTGCAACTCCTGGAATACAAATACCCAATGACCCCCACCTGTTCCTAGCCATTTATTAACCACTTGGTGACCAGCTGCCGTCATTATACTGTGGCAGGTTGGCTCTCCTGAACAAATCGCTGTAGCTGTAAGTAGGTCCCTTTAACAGCTAAAGCAGGCAGGCGTGGGAAAAAAGGACATACTGTAAATTTTATTTGGGTACAGCGTCGCACTACTGTGCAATTGTCTGTTAAAGAGTTGCAGTGCCATATCGCAAAAACTGGCCTGTTCATTAAGGGGGTAAATCATTCCGGGATGAAGTGGTTAATTTAAATATGAAAATGCTAATTACCCTCTTTTACTTATCTAAATCCACTGTTATGCCTATGACATTTCTTCAAGTATTGGTTTGTGATGATTGAAGGCCTTAATCCAGCAGAGCTTGGGTCGTGAAGCACACACGCCACTGCACATGTGCATTTTAATTTAATTTTATGGTATAGTTGGCGTTTGCATGCCATACTTTCCTATTATTTTAATAAACACAAGTTGAGACTTATTACACTAGTGGAGTCTCCTTATGTTTTTTTCTACATCTCATACCCCCTTATCACCCACTGGGGAGGAGATACAGAGATCGTGGACGCAGAAGGAAGGTGCTACTAACATCAGAGCCATCAGTGAACATCTGAGACGCACTGGTGAATCTGGGATCCCTCTAAGCAGTTTCCGACACTCCTAAGAAGGAATGTCACTGGTCTTCTGGTAAGCTCCCATCTTCACTGGTGAAGGATTATCATTTGGTGGCTTTTTTACAATAACACATCTCCTTTATCTGATATCCTCTGGAAATTGAACTATTTTCATATCTCTTTGCACAGAAGAAATTCTTATGAACTTTTTCACTAGGATATCATGTCATTGCACCAGCACTTTGTTGCTTTGTACAGATTGAATGAGGACTTTTTTATGTACAGTTTTGCCACTTGTTATATTAGCACTGTACTTGATTATTTTTACAATCCAGCAGAGCTGTCTGATCTTGTTGCCACCTCTTGCATTATGATTATATGATGTCCTTTGGGACCTGTGAAAAATCTTCGAGGACCTTTTGGGAGCTTTGCGATTGACACTCCTGACACCCAATGGGTGGTGTCCATATTAGCAGGAAGTTAGATGGATATGGCAGATTGAAACCTTGAGCTTGAGCATTACAGACAAGACTGACAGAACGAAGAAGACTTGGGACTCAACCTGTTAAGTGACCGAGGTTTCAGTCAGCTAATAAACTGAGGCCTTTTAGTTAGACTAAAAAAAAAAAAAAAAAAAACTAGCAACTAGCATGGGGTTGAATTGGTAGGGAAAAGTGTTTTTCATTTTTTAACTGGAGATGTGCTTAGGCCCCTTTCACACGGGGCGGATCCATTTTGACCTACTCTGCACGCTCAGAGGTGACCGCTCCGTTGATTCCTGCTGAGCTGGCGCATGACAGGTCTGTCACTGTGCAGAGAAGGAACTGTCCTGCTCTCCTCTATGGGGAGATCAGATGAAAATGGACTGCATGTCCGTTTTCATCCGATCTCATTAGATCCGAACCCGCTGGATGGATGGCAAACGTATTGCCGTACGTCTGTTTTCAGTGGATTTTGTCGGATCGGATGCCAGGCGAGTGTCAGCGGACACTTATTCGTTGACATTCGCCTCCCCATAGAGGTCAATGGGTGGCCCGATCGGGTCAGCCTAAAAACCGGACAGGCGGACCCCGATTGGTCCAATAGTGGGAAAGGGGCTTAATATGAAACATTGATAGAAAATTAAGAATTTATAGATATCATGCTTAATGTATCTACTTAATCTGAATCAGCAAACATCCCCTTTGCTTTCAGTCCACATAGTATTAGGAGGTAATTGGAGAAGCATTCTACATTTATCAGTACAGATTAGGCAGGGAGAAAAGGAGATGCTTACTGCCTGTAATGATTTTGCCATATGCAGAAAGCTTCTACTGTAAGTTTAGTATTGCCATGCTATTTTCAGCCTGGGCTGATTTATATAGGTTGCCTTCTGCAAGTGTATGGATGCTCAGATAAGCTTTTGCTTCCTACTGATGCTGGGGAATGTCTCTGGCAATAGTGTAGGAAGGTGATGATGTCCTGAGTTATAAATATTTATATTCCTCCTGGCCAACCACTAAGAGTTTTGTTTAACCGAGGGAAGATACTAGGGCAGAGTAGAAATATTTGGAGGAACTTCCAGGAAGTCTCTTTCCTCTCAGGCTCCACCTTTGAAGGATTTGTGCTCTCTGTCTCTTGCCTCCTTCCCTGTTCCTGAGGAGGACTTACACCAAGGAGAACAGTTTGAAGTCCCTAGGCCTGAAGTCTGTGCTACCCTTCGGGAAGGTGACTCATAGCAGAAGAGAGCAGAAGGGTGGCTGCCGATTAGGAGCATCTTGCAAAGGGAACTTCACTGGTGTAAAAGTTTTGGAGGACTGGGCAAAAACTGTTTACAGTAGACGTTATTTATATATTACAGGTTCTTACAGTATATAGCGCCGAGAATTTATGCAGCACTTTACGTATGTTGTACATTTAAATCAGTCCCTGCCCTCAAGGAGTTTATAGTCTAGGGCCCCTAACTCCCATTCATACATACACATACTAGGGCCAACTATTTTGACAGGCGCCAATTAATCTACCAGCATGTCTTTTCAAAGTGGGAGGAAACTGGAGTACCCAGAGGAAACCCATGCAGCCACAGGGCGAACATGCAAACTTGTTTCTCCAATTGAGCTAATCGTGGAAAGAATACTTTCTGAGAGTTCTTGCTCTCCCAGAGTTATCTAAAAAACTTCTCATCAAGCAAAGATGGATGGAGAGGAGTGGAGTGCTAAATGGTCAGTGAGTGCTGTGGGGTGTCCTGGGACTTTTACCCTAGACAGGCTAGGAGTGCCCATTAACACTTTGAAGGTCCATAGGGAGTACTGCTACATGACTAATACTGAATATTACAAACCAGGAGCACAGTTAGGGCATCATAAAGAAGGCAAACCACTTCTTCCCTGCCTACATATGAGTAAGAATGTTTTTGGGGTCCATCTAGAGAAAATTGAGTACTGTCCGTGATACTTTTTTTATTTGCACTAACATAAAATTTTTCAGGACAAGCTTTCGGGGTATCTCCCCTTCTTCAAGGTCCAAGCAGTACTGAATAAAAACAGTTTTAGCCAAATGTTAAAAAAAGAGAAAAAAAAAAAAGAAGAAAAAAAAAAAAACCTCTAAGGGAAAAGTACTGTACTGCTTGGACCTTGAAGAAGGGGAGATACCCCGGAAGCTTGTCCTGAAAAATTTTACGTTAGTGCAAATAAAAAAAGTATCACGGACAGTACTCAATTTTCTCTGGCACTATTGCACTAATACGGCTACAATCACCTCAAGCAATATGGGGTCCATCTAAACACACATTGGCTGAACCTGGAAGGAAACTGTCAGTCCAGCACAATCAGCTGCAGGTAGTGCATTCACCACTCTGCGCTGCATGTAGAAAAAAAGGCTGGGATGCTCGTGTCATTATTGACATAATATGAGCACAGTGGATTGGGTCAAATGATGTCACAAGCATCTCTGCCCTTTTGTGTAGCTGATTGAGCTGGACTGCCAGCCTCCTTCCGGGTTCAGATGAAACACTAGCTCATCCCTATGTGTGAGCAGTGTTCTATGAAAGGGTTGCAGTAACTGTCTGACCCACGTTTGGTATAAAGGGACCCCTAAATGTCAGGGACCCCATGTTCAGCTGTATAGTATCCACAAATGACTTCTCTGCCTCCACTAAGATATCCTCCAATTATAAACTGGAGCCATCCATCCATTCTGAGTTTTAGAAAACAGCAGATCAATTGTTTAGAAGAAAACAATGCTTACTTATTTTAAATATAATCTGCAACATGTTTCATTGTAGGATATGAAAGATGGACGCCTTGAAATGCATTAAAAGTTTTCTAAAACATATTGTAAAATTGATGCTAATTTTGTTTGCTTCGTCGCTATAAGTTCAAGCCAGTACATTCTCTTTACATCCCACATAAGTGAGTCCCTGCAGGTGCAATTTGGCTTTTACATTGCAAACAGATGGTCATTTTTAGAAAAGAGATTTGTTTTTTTGCGGCAGAGACAAGAATGTTTAATAAACTTTTATTCTGAAGAGTGGATGAAAAGAGATGACTGCCATCCTCTAGTGATTTATCTTCTTCTTGTATATGAAAGGAATTTTAAGTCAAGTCTGAAGTTTATAAAATGCATGAAAAACACCTTATTAGCAGTAAAAAATACATAGTATGCAAACCAAGGGTTATAAAACACCCAGCAACTTCTATGCAGTTTACCGATATGTAGGAATCAGAAAGCTGGTTTCACAATGTTGCCCTGTTGTAACTTGTGTATCAGTGCAGTGCATGAAAATGTGTGTTGATGTGCTGTGGTGCCATTACCATTAATTTCCAAAGGCACCCCAACACACCTTGCCAAAGGGCATGCATTTCAGTGCACCACAGGGCTTGGTGATGCACTATGGCTGCCGCTTCCTTAACAAACGATGAGTCATCAGCTGTCAGCGGGGTAAAAAAAAAGAAAAAAAGAATTGCCGGCAAAAAAAAAAAGTGAAATAAAAATGGTGTGCAGGAGCCCTTAAGGTCTGGTATGGATTTGGAGGGGACACCTCACGCCAACATTTTTTAAAAAAATAGTGTGGGGTCCCCCCGAAACCCAGACCCTTATCTGAGCATGCAGCCCAGCAGGTCAGGAAAGGGAGGGGACAAGCGAGCACCCCCCTTGAACCATACCAGGCTGCATGCCCTCAACATGGGGGAGTGCAGTGCTTTTGGGACGGGAGGGCCTCTTGCCCACAACCCTAGCCAGTGGTTGTGGGGGTCTGTGGGTGGGGGGCTTATCAGAATTCAGAATCCCCCAGATCCCGCCCCTCATGTGAATGCGTATGGGGTACATTGTACCCCTACCCATTCTCCAAAAAAGTAGTGTAGTGTGACAAAAGACAATAGACAGCTTTTGACAAGTCCTTTATTAAAAATGTTTTCTTCCCCCGCTTCTTCCTCCCCTGCTTCTTCCTCCGGTCTTCTTCTTACTCCGGTCTTCTTCTTCCCCCACTTGTCCCTCCGATCTTCTTCTTCTTTCTCCGGTGTTCTTCTTCCTCCATCCCGTTCCCGCCGCTGACCTGTGATCTTGTCAGCGGCGGGGAGGCGGCACCCTAGCGCCCCTTATACACCAGCCGAGCACATGTTGTGCTTTGTAACACAGGTGTTTTCGAGGTGCATTACTTTAGTGCAGTAGTGCTCAACCTTTTGAAGAGCGAGGGGTACTTAAATAACTTGGTAACCAGTTGCGGGCCACAATGAGCAAAGCGGGCGGATGACATGTCCAATCTACTCTATGGGCCCTCCAATCCGATCCACCCAGACGAAAGGGGACGGATTCTCTTCTGTTTTTTTTAGCGGATCTGATTGCAGGTAGGTGAGTGTAAATGGAAGCAAGTCCATTTACATCTGCCGCTCCATAGAGGTGTATGGAGGGTCCGATTGGGTCAGACCGATCCTGTGAAAGGTGCCTAAGACTGATTTCACAGGGATTCGCTGTGGTTTACAGTGCACTTGTGTCTTTGCTAGACTTCTATTATATCCAGCAGGTGTGGTGCATTTTCTGAAAGAGCATCAAACCGACAGATAATAACAGAAGTCTAAGGCTCTGTGCAAATAACCCACAGGTGCACTGCGCTGAATCTGCAGATCAGTTTAAAAGCAGCCCAGTAACCACTGCAGAACAGATATGCCCATATATACACTTTAGTAATAAACTGACCTGTCCCAGGCAGAGTGCTTTTGGTATCACTCTGCCTGGGACAGGAGGTGGCACAATACAGGAAACATCAGCTTATGCAGCTCTGTTCTGCAACCGCTTGCTTCCTCTATTCCTGGCTCCATTCACAACACCCCAGGGACAGCAGATAAAGATACTCCAAACACCTGGTGTTAGCACTTCAATTATCCCAGCACCATGGTTGTTATGGTGTCATGATGATTGAAGCGCATTATTTCTATTATTATATTGTAATATAAAATGAAATAATTCAACTCACTATAATGCAGAATCAGTGGAAGCCCTGAGCGCGTCACTTGCCATGTCACCTGCTAACAGATGCCATCAGGTGTCCCCAGCAGAGTCCCTCCTTCCATCAGGTGTCCCTAGCGGAGTCTCTGCTTACATCAGGTGGCCCCAGCAGAGTGCCTCCTTCCATCAGGTGTCCCCAGCAGAGTGCTTCCTTATATCAGGGTCTCCCCAGTGGACAGAGTGCCTCCTTACATCACGGTGTTCCCAGCATTCAGAATGCCTTCTTATATCAGGGTGTCCAGAGCGGTCAGAGTGCTTCCTTACATCAGGGTGTCCCCAGTGGTAAGAGTGCCTCCTTGTATTAGGGTGTCTCGCACCCACCACAGTCCGCTCTGCACAATGCCTTGGGCCCCTGGGCTGGGGGCCTGTAACCTACCCACCTGGCTGAGTGTCTCTGTCCTGTGTCCAGCCGAGCCCCAGGCTCCGGCCTTGCCTGGCTTCAGTTCAGTTAGATGATGATGACTAGCTTGGCGGTCTGGTACGGATCCGGATGTCTGTCTTCTGAGGTTCTTCCCAGTCACGACATTGTCGTCACACGTCCTGTCCCGTGTTAGCATGGGATTGGACCAGTGATGTGATGTCTATCATAGGCACCGTGGCTGCACTACGAAGCCACAGTTGTTGATAACGGCCGCTTGCTTGGGGCTATTAATAATGTTTGTTGGCCCAGAGCCCCAGGGCTTTTCAGGAGCACCCTCAGGGCTGTAGCCCCGTCAGCCCCCCTTACTGATGCCTCTACTACACTGATGCTCTAGGATGGTAACCTGCAATTTGTGCTAGCCAACCCACCATCCCAACAGAACAGGAGGTCACGGGCCACATCAGAGGGTGCACTGGCCACTCGTTGGGCGCCTCTGCTTTAGTGCATTGGGGTTTCAATCAAAATGAATGGCACCAGTCGGCAAAACTATTCAAGCACTATAGAGTTAATAATGACATTTCTACATGAATGCACTAAGCTAGAATGACAGCACTGAGGTCTTTGACAAATCCATCTGCACATTTCATCAAACACGCTTACATCTGTTTGTGGTCGGTGGAACATATGTTTGTGTGTAGGGGAATATTATGAAAGCCATAGAGTGTTATCAATGTGCTAACAAAGGAAAGTAACAGAAGACAAAAGTATCTATACACTGACAGATCTGTGTATATGAAGCCTGAGCTTCTGTTGTTTAACTGTGATTATTTATGTCTCTGCAAATCTCTGATCCGTCATTTGCAAGCTGGTTTTGCTTATTTTCCATGGAAAAGATATAATAGAACAAAGAGGGTTGCCACAATTCTTTCCAGTGTCTCATGTTGGGTCAGGAAAGTGGCAGGTACGAGGACCCTAATATATGAATGCAGGATGACAGATCTTAGATTTAAACCCCCTTTACACTTGATCTAAGCGACTTTGGTCATTTCTCTGGTTTTTTGTTGAGGATTCGTACAGGCATAAATTAGTGTTTTTTAGGCCTCATGCAAACTGTTTTATAGTAAACACTGATTCTCTGAGTCCTGACAAGAGAAAATAAGCCGCATTTAGCCACGTTTGGGTGCTTATTTATTTAACTGGCCATTGAAATGAATAAATGCAAAGCTTCAAATGGTGCTTCAATGAGCTCAGGTGTGAATAGGGCCTTAGGCATTGAAGTATATCTAAAAACATTGCTGCAGGGAAGCCAACACTTGCAGGAGTAGTAAAGTATATAGCAGTTGGTAGGTGTTGGGGGGGGGGGGGGGCTAATATAGAAGTCAGTAGATGTTAGGGGTCTTATATAGAGGTTAGTAAATTGGGGGATATTAAAGTAGAAGTATTTGGGGATCTTATATAATGGTCAGTAGGTATTAGGGGGGCCATATATAGAGGTCAGTAGGTGTCAGGGAATCTTATAAAGAGGCCGGCAGGATGTCTGGGGGCAGTGGCTGCCGGTAGCATTTTTTTTTTAGGGGTGCACAGCCAGCCATTCCCCCCCGGTCGGTCACTCGGCCGCAATCCTTATCCCGGGCTTCCCTCCAGGCAATGGAAGGGTGGCCTGCTTCTCCTCTCCTTGCATCTCCTCCCTCCTCCTCCTGGCAGCCAGCATAGCTTCTCCTCTCAGCCAATTGGGAAATGGGTCTCAGACCGGCTTCCTGATTGGCCGGGAGGAGAATTAGTGTGATAATAGTGAATATTCATTTGCTAGTATCACACAACTGGGTGGGCTTGGAGTGCAGTGCTCTGCGCCCTGAACCCACCCTATTTGGAAGCCTATTGCCTCTGGCTCTTAATCCCGTGCGTTAAAGAAAAAACACCCCCCCATTGGAATCCATGCATCCGACGTCCTGCAAGTAGATTAGGGGGATGGACACATGGATGGGGGGGCGCCCATGAGCCCCATATGGATGGGCCATTACTGTCTGGGGATCTTATACAGAGGCTGGTAGGTGTCTGGAGTCTTATATAGAGGTTGGTAGGTGTCAGAAGGACTTATATAGAGGTCACTGTATTGGAGGGTCTTATATTGTGGTCAGTATTTTGCAAGGTCTTATATAAAGGTTGGTAGGTGTCAGAGGGCTTTATATAGAGATAGGTAGGTGTTAGGGGGAAAGAAAAGGTAATGCAGTTAGTGTTAGTGTAGGATCCTGCTCAAAAGAGTCTACCTTGTCGTAGTGGCAGGCTTTATATTTTTTGGCCAAAATATAATTCCTTACTGTTAAATCTTAAAAAGCACTGGAATACACTTTTCATTTTCATATATTAAGTTGTAAGAGTGTTAAAATAAAAATGGGTGCACTAAAGGACTCAATGGGATGGTCAGTGGGCGGGGCCTGGGGAATGTTGGTGGCCTAAAGCGGTGTAAGGGGCCCAGAAATTTCTGAGAGCTGCAGGGACCCAGGAGAGCAGCAGGAGGAACCAGTGAGAAGTGCAGAAGATCCAGAGGATCACTGAAGTGTCAATTTCCCTTCTGACTTCTTCTGACTAGGATCACAGTAGAGACTGTCAGTACCTGGAAAGGTAAATATGTACAGTCTTCTTTTACAGATATACCCTGGCAGAAAAAAAGTTTAATATAGCAACAGGGTCTCTTTAATCATTTTCATGAATACCTAGATGATTTTTTTGTAACCCTGTCTGTGGTTGAGCTTTGAATTTCCACCTCTGTGTCATAATGCTGCTTAGAGCTGAGAGCTCTCAACATTGCTGTATACCTGGAAACCCTAGATTATATTCATAACATTTATCCAGACACCGACAGCCTTGGCGAAAATACGCTACCTTATCTCATTTGTAGCCAGCTGTTGCATGTCTAAGTACTGTTTTCTTAGCGACAAGTCTGGAGGATTGTCATTAATGAATATATTTTCTGAGAAAAACATGGAGGCTACTGTTCTGCCCAACTATTAGATCCTCATGCTTCAGTTCTTTGAGTTGACTAGCTCCCAACAATAATTAAAGTAAAATTAAAGTCTTGTTTTTTTTGTATTTAAAAATAACAAACATGTTATACTTACCTGCTCTGTGTAGTGGTTTTGCACAGAGCAGCCCAGATCCTCCTCTTCTCGCATCCCTCGCTGGCACTCATGGCCCCTCCCTCCTACCAAATGCCCCCATAGCAAGCAGCTTGCTATGGGGGCACCCGAGCTGAGCTGCTGCTCTGTGTGTCCATTCAGACATGGAAGCGTGGCTCGTCCCCGCCCCCTCCCTCTCCTCATTTGCTCAATGAGTTTAATTGACAGCAGCAGGAGCCAATGGTGCCCAGCTGGTGTCTCAGCAAATGAGGAGAGAGAGTCCCGGGCAGCCGAGACTCTCATGCAACATTGCTGGATTGAGATGGGCTCAGGTAAGTATTAGGAGGCTGAGGGGGTCTGCTGCACACAGAAGGTTTTTTTTATCTGAATGCATGGAATGCATTCAGATAAAAAAACATTCTGACTTCCACTTTAGGTAAAGGACTTCTCATTTTTCTCTGACTTTCCTGGTCTGTGTATTTAGTCCAGGTCAATTAGTCTGTAAATAATGAAACCCAACGGTTAGCATTCCTAGTATGGCAGCAAGGCAATTGACATTATCAGAAGGAGGATATCATCTACAGTCCCCATATTAGGAAACATTTCCATTAAAGTGGAACCACAACATACAAGGCCATCCACAACATCGCCCCCAGCTACATCATGAACCTCATCTGCAGATATCGCCCAAATCGTCCCCTCCGCTCCTCCCAGGACCTCCTGCTCTCTAGCTCCCTTATTACCTCCTCCCATGCTCACCTTCAGGACTTCCCCAGATCCTCTCCCATCCTCTGGAACTCCCTGCCCCGGTATGTCCAATCAGCCCCTACCCTGTCCACCTTTAGGAGATCCCTGAAAACTCATTTATTCAGGGAAGCCTATCCCTCATTCACCTAAGAACTGTACCTGAGCCAACCCCATCAATCCATCCCCCGCAGCTATTACCTTTTGTACCACCACCCCCCTCTCTTTAGAATGTAAGCTCTACGAGCAAGGCCCTCCTGTCCTTTCTGTATTGAACTGTATTGTAATTGTACTGTACCCCCTCTACATTGTAAAGCACTGCGTAGACTGTTGGCGCTATATAAATTGTGTATAATAGTAATAATAATAATAATAACTAAAGGCAACTTATACTTACCTTTCCTCCAACGGCCCTGTCCCTGGCCGATGCCAGTATCTTTTCTGTGAGACAGTTTTCAGCCATCTTCATGGGCTGGCGCAGGAGGCCATCATTCTGGCACACAGGAACAAGAGCGGAACTTTAGTTCCACTTTAACTGGAAAAGAGTTTCAACTTGGTACATTTGATCTGCCAGTGAGAATGGAGGAACTAAGTGCAAGTACCACATTGCTTTACTAGCTGTGCTAACATTACATAATGTTATTATAATATTAATAGTATTACTATTAT
This sequence comes from Glandirana rugosa, assembly GCA_018402905.1. Classification (NCBI taxonomy): domain Eukaryota; kingdom Metazoa; phylum Chordata; class Amphibia; order Anura; family Ranidae; genus Glandirana; species Glandirana rugosa. The sequence goes on along the minus strand of BLSH010349525.1, from coordinate 915,008 downwards.
TAATATTATTATTATTATTATTACATTAATCATTTTCTTACATTATTACATTAAATATTGTAATAAAGCCACTTCTCAACAGTACAAACAAATGGCCACTGCCCCACCTTTAAGTGGCCTTCACAGCAAGGAGCACATGGAAGCACAACGCATGTAAAACAAAACCTAGGAAAATTCCCAGCTTTACTCACCAGCCAGCCTGATACCACCAAATTAACCTGTCTAACAGTTTGTGTTAAAAACAGGAGTTTAGTTAGCACACACCTGCAAATAAATGCTTAAGCTGTGGAGGCCACGAGAAGGCACCCCAATATTATATGCAGTCCTAACTCTATACATTTTGGAGAGTCTCCACAGTAGAAGCACATGCATTATAATGGATGGGCAGAGTGCAGGTGAGCCTGGAAGGAGCCCACCACTCCTCAAAGGCACAGGGACGCACCGGACACCCAGAATATAACACAATGGCAGCAAAGGTGTCCAGTGCGTCCCCTCACCAGTATTCCTACAGTACCCACAAATGGCCACTGCCCCTCCCTTTAACTGGCCTTTGCAGCATGGAACACATGGGAGGGCAACGCATAAAAAAACAAAACCAAAGAAAATCCCCAGCCACTTTTCAAATCCAGAATAAAGTGAACCTCTGGTCTTCCTAGCAGTACATATTTATCCTTCTTTAGCTCCACACTGCTCTGTTCAGATGCAAAAAAACCCCAAAAAACTCAAATTTGCTCCAGTTAGGACCTGCACAGACCCCATGTGACAGTGCTGGGCCAAAAACCAATGTTGAGAGATACATACTTTTTGTTGCAATTCCCCACAGAGATCAGTATAAAACTCAAATATGCATTATATATTTAAATAGAACCCTTACTGCTGTTTCCTATTTTCCCAGTTATGTGTTTACTTGGTATAGTAAAAGAACATTTCATCTTACATTATCTTAAGGGCCCATCCACACCAGAATGAAATGCTCTACAAAGCACTTGTTTTTGTGTACCAAGGAGAGTTGCTTTAGGGAAGACGTTCAAAATGAATGGGCTGTAAAGCACCTCAACACACCAAAATTAGGTCCTCCAGAGTCTTGTAAGACAGCTTCCTTCTAGAGATGCATCGGGGTGCCATTCACACTGAATGACACTGCAACGTACTACAGTGAGTATGATGCACATTGCATTGACACGTGCAAATTTACTACTCATACGATAGTCTTAACACCTTATTGTATTATCTGTTTCTTTTTGGTTTATTCGCTTACAGTTGTTAGAGTTGTCTCTGTTGCATTTGAACAACTTACTTTGAAACAGAAGTATGGCTAAAGCTGTTTTTGTTTTATTGGTCACAGGAGTGCACTTAGTTGTGCTCTTCTGTCATTCAGAATCAGCTGACAGCGGGCTAAAGCCTCCTCGGCTGACGTTACATGGTGACTCCAGGCTCTGGAAGGATCCCTAGCAATAACGTCGGAATCCACCCAGATGCCTCGCCGGCAGCACCACTGAGAGCCTGAGCCAGCTGCTCCCACCAGGCGCTCCAGTGCGTGCTCAGAGCGGACTGAGAATTAAGCACTTTATTACTGCTACCGGGCGGGCGCGCTGCGCAGGATCACGTATATATATATATATGTGTTTCTGCACTTCTGGGTATCAGGCGTGAGTGCGCACCACAGGTGGCTCGCTCCCGCTGTGATTTTACACAGCGGGAGCTGATCAGTGGGTCCCGCGAACCCGATGTCCGCCGGCAACCACTAATCGTTTGGTACACTGACAGAATGGCAGTCTGCCTATGTAAATAAGACAGATTGCCATTCTGTCAGTACAGAAGGTATGGGTCCTGTGTTTCTGTAAAGCAGGAACACCGATCCATGTCTTCCACTAGTAAAAGCACCTCTCCCACTACACTGAAACATTAGCTAGGCACACAGCTAACCCTTTGATCGCCCCTGATGTTAACCCCCTCCCTCCCAGTGTTATTAGTACAGTGACAGTGCATATTTTTAGCACTGGTCACTGTAATAATGTCACTGGTCCCCAAAAGTGTCAGTTAGGTGCCCGTTTTGTCCACCGCAGTATTGCAGTCCCACAATAAGTCGCTGATTGCCGCCATTACTAGTAAAAAAAAAAATAGCTATAATTTTTGCGCAAATACAATCAATGTACGCTTATTGGGATTTGTAGCAGAAGATGAAGAAATTTAAATTTTTTTTTTTTTTACTGGATGGTAAAATATATTGTTTTTTTTTTTTTCAAAAAAAAAATCATTCAGTTCTCGGCTTAGAGATGGTGGAGAACAGCAGGAAGGTGAGTATGTGTTTGTTTTTTGTATTCCCACACTCCTTCTTTATATTTGTAAAACATTTTAGGTATAAAATGTAATATACTATATATAATTGCTATACACTTTTTTTTGTAATTTATCTTTAAAACATTTAATTTTCTAGATCAATCTGCAGCTGGCTATAATTTCCCCAATCCAGCAAAAATGTAAGCAAAACTTAAATTTTTGGGGTTTTCTATGCACTGTTGACTGTCGTGCCCATAAAGTCCATGAACTGTGGTTCAAACCCCCTTATGATTTAAATATCAATTGACTTTGAGACGTGGCACTGGTGTATCAGTAGGGTTAATGGGAGTCCATTGTGCCTCCCAATGGTCCCTCATTTGACTCATCCTTAATTGGAAGACATATAAGGATGATATTTTATCTACTGTGACAAACCCAAACAGGGCAGGGGCTTTTGGGGGGGATTGCAGGGTAACCTCTTGCCTTTTGACTATGGGCCCTGGCTTTTGAGGGGGCTCTATTCTTGGGAGTTGTGTGCCTGGGGGACCCTTTGAGTAGTCTTGGTTTGGATTCAAGTCCATGTCTCACCAAAACACACAGACTCTGGAACCTAGGAGCTGCATACATATTTAGGTCCTTTGTGTCCAAACCAGCAATGGCTGCTTTAGACTGTGAGAGCAGATGTTAATATAATCAGCTCAAACCATCCTGATACTGAGGTCTCTTGCTATAATCTGTTTATTAACCACTTCAACCCCAGGAAGGATTTACCCCCTTCCTGACCAGAGCACTTTTTGCAATTCGGCACTGCGTTGATTTAACTGACGACTGCGCGGTCCTCTGACATTGTACCCTAACAAAATCATCGTCCTTTTTTTCCCACAAATAGAGCTTTCTTTTAGTGGTATTTGATCAACTCTGCGGTTTTTATTTTTTGCACTATAAACAAAAAAGAGCAACAATTTTGAAGAAAAACAATATTTTTTACTTTTTGCTATACTAAATATCCCCTCAAAAAAGTAAAAAAATTAATTTCTTCCTCAGTTTAGGCCGATATGTATTCTTCTACATATTTTTGGTAAAAAAAATCGCAATACGCATATATTGATTGGGTTGGGCAAAAGGTATCACGTCTACAAACTATGGGAATAGATTTATGGTATTTTTATTTATTTTTTTCACTAGTAAATACGATTTTTATCAGGACTGCGATAATGCAGCGGACAGATCGGACACTTTTTTGGGACCAATGTCATTTATACAGTGATCAGATCTAAGAATAGCCATTGATTACTGTATAAATGTCACTGGCAGTGAAGAGGTTAAACTCTAGGGGGCTATCAAGGGGTTAAGTGTGTTCCCTCACTGTGTTCTAACTGTGTGGAGGCTGGCATGACAGATCTAACTGTTCCCGATTACTGGAAACAGTAGATCTGTCATATGTCCCCTGACAGAATGGAGATCCTCCGTTCTGCTTCTGTAACAGGCGATTGTGGGTCGCTAGCAGACATCGAGTCCGCCCGACCCACAGGCACTCTCACGCAGTGTGCAGTGGGTGTGAGAGCTTGCCATCAGCGGCGTGCTCCCACCCACAACTGCGGCTGCGCGAGCCACCGTACAGCTACAGCGATTCGTGCAGCAGTGCCAACCTGCCGCCGTGTTATGACAGCGGGTGGTCGGTCAGTGGCTGGTTAAGGTGTTACGTGTTTATTGTTAAGTATGTCTCTCCCCATTGTGTGTCCTAGGTGTGAATTCCCATTGTTAATTGAGTTACCTATTGTTTCTATCTGCCTGCTCATCTTTTGGAAATGTGTTTAATATTAAAACATGTCCACTTTACCTTGTTATTGAGCCAGTGTGGCATTGTTTATGTGTTTATGCTTATGATCATGTGTAATGTACTTTGTGTATCCAGGGTTGTGGGCTTGTTGCCCGATGGTCTGGGCCCTCCCTGACTATTTAAGGCTTGTTGTTAATTAGCATACAGTGTATGTTTATGTTGGCTGTTCCTTAGATGTGCTAATTGTCTAGTATACTGTGACCAAGGTATTACCTGATCTTGCATGGTATATATTCTGTGTGAATTTACAATAAAGTCCATTAGAGTTCCACATTGCACCTAAGCTAGTGTCATCTAGATATTGGGTGTTCAGCTACAATACCTGGTTCCTGGGTCAAGACTGGAGGAAGCTGTATCTTGATGGAAGCTGGATGGGTCCGTTACATCTACCAAAGGTGGTCTACCAAGCTCTGTCACACAGCACTGCCAATAGGATGCCGTCACTTTCTCTGTTACAATTAAAGCCTACAGATGGCTACACACGGATTGAAATTTGACTGGTTCTGCATATACTGTATGTATCTTTATATCTATTTGGAGAAAAGCTTAAAAAGTAGCACCCCAAGAGCTCAGCAATTGAAAATTTGACATTTGTTTGCATTCTGCAGCAAGCTCCACTGACATTTATGTCTTGCTGCAACTTTAAACAAGGCATACTGAATTCCAGACAATCTAAGTGAGGATTTTTTATTCATGTCATAAATTTCTGTCACTAAGGCTTTCACGATTTGGGAAGATGTGACATTCATTTAGATGTAACTCAGCGAACCCTGGTTGTCTCTGCGCCTCCTTATTACACTGTTGCGGGCCTGACACCAAACTCCTCTTTGCCTTCCAAACCTTTCTGATCAACCGTCAAGTGATTAACAACAGTTGGTATAATAAATCTTATATAAAGTGTTTAATGCCTACAGACAAAATGACTGTACTATGGAGAATTAATTTGCCTAACAGATGGCAAATGTATTAGATTTATTCCCAGTAAAAACATTTTTTCCAGAATGATTTTATTGGTGCTAAAATCTGTCATTGCTCTGATTTAGTCAGATTTAACATAATCTAAGTAAGACTGCAGTAAGCGTATGAACCTTTCAGCACATAGATCTAAAGAGCCATTTTTGTCTGTAATATTTTGACATGTCATATTTAACAAATATCTATAACAAAATATAAAGGAAAAAAGCCTGTGCAAAGTTACCATTATAATCGCAAATATATTCCTAAAATATTCAATCAGGTTTCCCTACGATATATTGTTTTTAACAGGGTGTTGCTTTTAAAGGGTAAATGCAGTTTTTGGCTTGAACCACTTCAGCTCCGGAAGATTTACCTCCCTTCCTGACCAGGCCATTTTTTGCGATGTGGCACTGCATTGCTTTACCTAAAAATTGTGTGGTCATGTGACACTGTACCCAAATAAAATTAATGTCCTTTTTTTCCCCCCAGAAATAGAGCTGTCTTTTGGTGGTATTTGATCACCTCTATGGTTTTTATTGTTTGCGCTATCAACAAAAAAATGATGACAAGTTTGAAAAAAAAAACAACAATATTTTTTACTTTTTTCTATAAGACACATCCAATAAAAAAATGTAAAAAAAAAAAATCTAACTTCTTCAATTTAGGCCAATATGCATTCTGCTACATATTATTGGTAAAAAAATCCCAATAAGCGTATATTGGTTGGTTTGCGTAAAAGTAATAGTGTCTACAAACTATGGGATATATTTATGGAATTGTGATTTTATATTTTCTACTAGTAATGGTGGTGATCAGCAACTTATAGCGGGACTGCTATATTGCGACAGACAAATTGGACACTGACTGACACTTTTGACGCTTTTTTGGGGATCAGTGACATTATTACAGTGTTCAGCAGTAAAAAATATGCCCTGTCACTGTAATAATGGCACTGGCTTAGAAGGGGTTAACATCAGGGCTGTCAAAGGGTTAACTGTGTGCCTAGTTGGTGTTTTACTACTGTGGGGGAGGGTGCTTTTACTAGAGGAAGGCATAGATCTGTGTCCCTGTTTTGCAGGAACAACGGTTCAATACCTTCCCTACTGACAGATCAGTAATCTGCTTTGTTTCTGCCTGTGTACAGAACAAACAGCGGGTGCCGGAGATGGGGTCCACAAGACCCACTGCACAGCTCCCACTGTGTAGAATCAAAGCAGGAGCAAGCCGCTGGCACACTCGCGCCCGATACCCGGAAGTGCAGGATCACTGATATATATTCGTGATCCTGCACAGTAAAACTGCTATAGGGCAGTCAGCAAGTGGTTAAACAAGTGTAGTGTTTAAAATGTCACTGACGTCACCCCCAACAAATCTAAATAGCAGATTCCTGCATAAGAAGAGATTATATTTACCTCTTTGGTGGCCTATGGTTCCTACCTTTTCTCCATTTGAAAGCTACAGCCATGTTGACTTATGAGTATTTAAAACAGTATGAAGGAAGCACCAAGTACATTTTTAAACTTCCCCACAAGAAAAAGAAACTAATCTGCTTGATCTACTCAAGTTAAATACAAAACTTTTAATTGCATACATTTGCAAATGCATGTAGAAGCCACAATCTTGTGCCGAGGCACCTTAGATAAATGTAAAACTCTCATTAGTACCAATCTTTGGGACGTACAATATATAGAAATTCACAGGGAGAGAACAGGCTCACTTGGAGGCAACCGAGGCCTGCTCTCTGTACATTGCTTTACTATATACAGTATCTCACAAATGTGAGTACACCCCTCACATTTTTGTAAATATTTTATTATATCATTTGATGTGACAACACTGAAGAAATAACACTTTGCTGTCCCCTCAAAATAACTCAACACATTAATGTCTAAACCACTGGCAACAAAAGTGAGTACACCCTCCAAAAGGAGGGGATCATGCTCTGCTTCAATATGTCACAGTACATGTTGGCATTCATGGTTCCCTCAATAAACTGCAGCCCCAGACCATGACATTCCTACCACCATGCTTGACTGTAGGCAAGACACACTTGTCTTTGTACTCCTCGTCTGGTTGCTACCACACACGCTTGACACCATCTGAACCAAATAAGTTTATCTTGGTCTCATCAGACCATGGGACATGGTTCCAGTAATCCATGTTCTCAGTCTGCTTGTCTTCAGCAAACTGTTTGCAGGCTTTCTTGTGCATCATCTTTAGAAGATAATTCCTTCTGGGATGACAGCCATGCAGACCAATTTGATGCAATGTGCGGCGTATGGTCTGAGCACTGACAGGCTGACCCCCCATCCCTTCAATCTCTGCAGCAATGCTGGCAGCACTCATACGTCTATTTCCCAAAGACAACTTTGGTCGACCATGGCGAGGTCTGTTCTGAGTGGAACCTGCCCTGTTAAACCGCTGTATGGTCTTGGCCACTGTACTGCAGCTCAGTTTCAAGTTATTGGCAATCTTAGGCCATTTTTATGTAGAGCAACAATTCTTTTTTTCAAACCCTCAGAGAGTTCTTTGCCATGAGGTGCCATGTTGAATTTCCAGTGACTAGTATGAGAAAGTGAGAGCGATAACACAAAATTTTACACACCTGCTCCCCATTCACACCTGAGACCTTGTAACACTAATGAGTCACATGACACAGGGGAGGGAAAATGGCTAATTGGGCCAAATTTGGACATTTTGACTCAGGGGTGTATTCCCTTTTGTTGCCAGCGGTTTAGACATTAATGGCTGCGTGTTGAGTTATTTTGAGGGGACAGCAAATTTACACTGTTATATCAGCTGTACACTCACTACTTTACATTGTAGCAAAGTGTAATTTCTTCAGTGTTGTCACATGAAACAATATAATAATATATTTATAAAAATGTGAGGGGTGTACTCATTTTGTGAGATACTGTATGTCCAATCAGGGCCACCGTTAGAAATCATATGGTCCCATAGGGCCTTCTTGTCTCCCCATACACTTTAACCCCCCATAGTGTCTCTGCATAAACTTTAAGCACACTATACCTCATGCCTTGTATCTCCTCTTAAATTGCAGAGGGCTGCTACAGGCACCGAGGTTGTGAACTAACTCAGCTGCCTCTGCACACACAGCCCAGTGGCCCTTGCCCAGGACCCAGACCCTGAACCCCTCCCCCACACCTGCATTGTTAAAAGTGTTAAAAAAATATGATCTATCCCCTCAGAATCCTGCACATACTGAAGAGTGTGCTGCCTCCTGTAAATCCCAGGAGATCATTGAGGGCTTTTTCATCTCTACTTTTCCTTTGCACTGACTTTTCAATAAAACAGATAATAAGAGGTTAGATGAAAGGATTAGTGCAGTGAAACTCTCTGATAGTTAAATTGTACATTTTAATTTATAGATCAGCGCATCAAATAAGAGAAACAAGTAAGAAGAAAAGAAGAATTTAGATCCAAATGAAGAACAGTGGGAATCTTTGCCTTCACTCAGCAACATACATTATTTTTTTTTTTGCATGAAATGCAATACCAAAAATCCCATGAGCATTATGGACATTTGTTTCTTGCGGAATGCCATGGGCACTTAGTGAGTTGGAGTCTCAGCTGAGTTGAACATGGGTGTTCGGGGTGGGCAAAGCCCTAAATACTATAGCACTAGTAGAAGAGGCAGTGGGTTGGGCCTATGCCTTATATATGGGGTGATACAACATGTCATACCTAGTAGTGGAATACTACATGTTGTGGAAGGAGGAACTCGCTGTGTGTGCAATACAGAGCATGTGGTGTAGTTTTGTAAGAAAAATCTACAGTAATGATTTTTGTTTTTGCTTGCTGGCTGTGTAACTAGCTAGCACAGCCTGACTCTATGTTGAAGACCCTGCCTGGCACAGGCCATCCTGTTGACCTGATGGGGCCCAGCCCTGCTACTGGACTGCTTGTGCCTCCAATAGACAGCCTTGTGCTTCATAGTTGGGAACTCAGTGAGTCTAAGTTAAGGTCCACACTTATCAGTGGTATTTTGACATGACATTGTGGCTTCCGCATGTATTTGTGGATGTATGCAACTAAAACCTTTGTTTCCAACCTGAGTAGCTGAAACAGAGTACTTGGGGTTTGTGCTGCGTAACTTGAAAGTGTAAAGGGGAACTCACCTTTGTACTGTTTTGTATATTTCCCTGCCTATGTGCACCTTTGCCTTTTTGGTAGTATAGTTTGCAAGAACCAGTCCTGCTGCTAATGGACTTTACTGGCACCTACATAAGACAGAGTCAAATTTACCATTACCTGCTTTGCTTGGTCCTGGACGTCAGAAATCTTTACATGACCAGGTGAGCATGTATTTTTTTCCATAGGTATGTATTTGATCATTATTTATAGATACTTACATGTGCCTATTTGTTGTGGGACAGGATTTGGTCCTAATGGAGTTTCCTATTTTTATCCTCATAAGGGATTGTTAGATCTATATCCAGTTTTACCATTATAAAGCTAAGAAATATTGAGGAGCCTTTGTTCTTATGTCTATCCCCCAGATGTTTACTGACACAAGTGACTCTCCACCAGACTGTGAGTGGTTTAAGAGATACTATATGTAAATAACTTGTATTTATGTATCATATGTATGTATCATATTGTGGCAATATTGCTCTTCATGAACTATTAACGCATTGTGCTTGAGTTTTTAAAATATTGTACAATAACGTTTTTATATTTTTTTTTCTGTAAATTTGACTCTGCCTCATGTGGGTGCCGGTAAAGTCCATTAGCAGCAGGACTGGTTCTTGCAAGCTATACTTGTATTTGACAATTGGTATGTGGCACGGGTAGAGGTCTCCTATCTGTTTCCCTTTTTACTAGTTGCAAACCAATCAGTGGCTGTCATTTCTGTTTTTTTTTTAACATTCTACATTTCTGGGAGTGATGGGTTTCTCTTTCCCCTAGCGCTTTACTTTCTTCGACCTACATGACCTCAGGACTCAGCAGACGCTAAAGGCTCACATTAAAGCTTTGCAGAAGCTGAAATCACAGTATATGATGGGGAAAGGCATCCAATACTTTTGGTAGTGTCCAATGCTAAAGAGTCTGACAGAAGCTGCAGTGCTTGAATGGAACAAAACCAAAGGCTACAAAGAGATATTTTTTTGCACAGAGATGCTATTTCGATTTTTTGGGAGGAGCAACAGTGTCCCTTTAGGGTCACAGAAGTACATTTACTTTTGGTCTCCTGTGACCCAGAGTCAGCCTAATGGTCTATTGTCCACTATAGCTGTTAGGGCAGAGCTGTACCAGGGTCAGGAAGGAGCCCAGTGTAACACTGATGCTGCATGGAGGTAAATATGTAGACTTGTTTTTTTAACATATGCCATACTTCTCCTTTAATGTACTGAGGAAAGCATAGACAAATATCTGATGCAGCAGACATTCTGATTTAGAGTCAGCCCAGAGCCCCTGAAGGGTATGCACAACATTTCTTTTTTCAGTTTACTATCAATCTTCAAAACGTTTCCATACTTTTATATATATAATAGAGTTTAAAAAAGTGTGGAAACATTTTTGAAGAACCCTCACACATTAATGGCTAATGAAAAGAGCATTAAAAAATTCTTCTTTTTGTCAAGTCAATTTCATATTTACCTGTACAGCAGATCTTAATGGCTTTACTGAAAAAGAGTTGTTTAAAGCACTCAGTAGCTGAAGCTCAAAATAATACACACTACTTAATGGGTCAGAGCAGGGTTCCCCAACCCCCGGGCCATTGCCCGCAACCGGGCCATGACCTGTTTGCAGCCTCAATGGCTGCGCTGTCTGAAGTGCGGCGGTGGGTGAGCAGAGAGATGACATCATCTCTCACAGCCCGCCAGGATCACGGCCCTTACAGCGGGTCCGCTACACTGCAGTGATGTGGGGAAGCAGAGAGATGAGGTCATCTCTCACCACATGCCCGGATCACCGCTCTCCCGCCCACACAGCGGGGCTGCTACACTACTGGAGGCAACAAACCACATTTTGTGGCAAGTGGCAATCCACATCTGGTGGCAGATTATGTGGCAAGTGACAAACCACATCTGGTGGCAAGCGACCTGGTAAGTGACACCCTGCATCTGGTGGCAAATTCTGCATTAGGGTGAGTTGAACTATTTTATTTTATATTACAAAGTAAAGCCCCGTACACGCGGGACGACGATCGCATACAACAGGTCATACTCACGACCGTTGTATGCGAAATCGATCGTCCGTATGCGCGATTTGAACAGTCGAACATACGACGGTCGTACAAGGGAGTTGTATGGGCAGACTAGAAAACTTGGTCGTACCAACAAGCTCTCATACGACCGTTGTATCGTGTGTACAGAGAAGTTGGTACAAGTTGTATTGTGCAAAACACGCATGCTCTGAAGTCAGGAATGGCTGGATGCTAATTACATGCACCTGAACGTTCTTTCTGTGGTCGTACGATCGTGTAGTGCAGTCAGTATGCAAGTTACATTATGCAACATACGATTTGCGACAATCGTACGTACGATCGTCGTCCCGTGTGTATGGGGCTTAACAGAAATAATGTGCTTCAATCATCCTGACACCATATCAACCATTGCGCCGTGATGATTGAAGCACTAACACCAGCCACTTCCCCGACAGAAAGACACAATGTGAGTTTCAATTAGAGTCACAGTTTGAAAGAAAAATATTCACAGAAAAGAGGCACTTTTATCATTTAAAATTCCCTTATTCACTTAAGAACTACAACAATGGTTGAATAGATTGCTGGGCTTCACATCTGTATGGGTGCAGGAGAGCATGCAAATCACATGTGTTCCTGCACCCGCACAAAAACATACATTTTTTATGCACCCATAATGTGGCATTCATTTCCTTTAGTAAATCAGGTCCAAGGCTCAAGTAAATCAGTCCTTTACAGTACAGATCTAATCATACACTAAGCAATAACCCTTTCACCAATGTGTGGTATCAGGACATTATTTATGATACATCCACAAAGTATTTATGAATTTACACATTTATAATTCACTAAACTACATAAATGTCAAAAACATGCTGCTTAATTAGGTAATACGTCTGTGTCTGCTAGTGTGTATGTTATATGTATATGCCTAGTACCTTGTATATTTTAGAGCTATGCATGTTCTTATTCCACAGTCTCCTGTGACATTAAGATTCCATCATGCCATTGATATTCATGAAGGTTAGAGTTAATTGGATTTTATTATAAAAAACACACACACATCCCACATGGGACGCATATTTAATTATATGTCTATAAACATGTACATTTGTTGGCCGACTTAGAGACATTTTATAATCCCACACTCACAAACTTGCCTCTGCAATCAGCAAAGAGGACATATTTAGTCTGTATCCTGTTTCCAACAGAGCTCTTAGTTCATACATAAGCAAACATACACTATATTGCCAAAAGAATTGGCGACCCTGCCTTTACACCCACATGAACTTTAATGGCATCCCAGTCTTAGTCCGTAGGGTTCAATATTGAGTTGGCCCACCCTTTGCAGCTATAACAGCTTCAACTCTTCTGGGAAGGCTGTCCACAAGGTTTAGTGTGTGTCTATGAGAATGTTTGACCATTCTTCCAGAAGCGCATATGTGAGGTGCATATGTGAGTCCACTGATGTGGACTAGAAGGCCTGGCTCGCAGTCTCCGCTCTAATTCATCCCAAAGGTGTTCTATTGGGTTAAGGTCAGAACTCTGTGTAGGCCAGTCAAGTTCCTCCACCCCAAACTCACTCATCCATGTCTTTATGGACCTTGCTTTATGCACTGGTGCGCAGCCAAGTTAGAAAAGGAAGGGGCTATCCCTAAACTGTTCCCACAAAGTTGTAAGCATGAAATTGTCCAAAATGTCTTGGTATGCTGACGCCTTATAAGTTCCCTTCATTGGAACTAAGGGGCCAAGCCTAACCCCTGAAAACAACCCCACACCATAATCCCCCATCCACCAAATGACATAAAAACATGGACGAGCATGTTTGAGTTAGAGGAACTTAACTGGCTTGCAAAGAGTCCTGATCTCAACCCGATAGAACACTTTTGGGATGAATTAAAGCGCAGACTGCGAGCCAGGTCTTCTCATCCAATGTCTGTGTCTGACCTCACAAATGCACTTTTGTAAGAATGGTTAAACATTCCCATAGACACAGACCTAAACCTTGTGGATAGCCTTCACAGAAGATTTGAAGCTGTTATAGCTGCAAATGGTGGGCCAACTCAATATTGAACCCTACAGACTAAGACTTTGGATGCCACTAAAGTTCATGTGTGTGTAAAGCAGGTGTCCCAATACTTTTGACAATATAGTGTACATGGAAGCTGTGTGATTGTATGTTGCCTTCATGATTTGGGCCATGGTTAAGGGTTAAGCTTATGGTTTAGAGTGAAGTATAGAGTAGGGGTTAGGTGGAGGTTAAAGTAGAAGTTGACACAATATGCTAACTTAGTTCTGTATAGCATGATGAAAGGAGGTGAAGGGTCAGGATAAGAAGTCTCCCACCGGGACACAAAGAAAATAGGCACATGACATGAATATTAGGGAAGTTCTTACCCATCTCACACCCTACCCAAAGGAAATGTAGACCCCTGCTTGAGGTAAGTATACACTATTATTTTTAAGTGTTATAGATGAATAAATGTACTAGATACATGTATGGAGAAATAACACATGTTGGGATAGTACAGTGGCTTAGTGGTTAGTGTTTCTCCCTTGAAATATGGTGGTCTCTGGTTCAAATACTGTTCAGGATACTATCTGCATGGAGCTTGCTTGTACTTACACTATCTTACCAAAAGAATTGGGACACCTGCCTTTACACGCACATGAAATTTAATGGCATCCCAGTGTTAGTTCGTGCATGCTCTAATCCTTGATTTTATATGTATAGACCATTTTATGAATTGTAACAATAATATTTTGTATTTTTATAAACCCATAACCATTCTTGTACCTCTAAAACCCCACCCCCTAGAGGGTAATTCCTGTCTATATTGATACCAGGGATGATGGCACTCATTTCTTCCTAAGCTCATACATCACATTCATTCATTTCAAGGTTAAAAAACCTATCCCTCACCCGTATTGAGCTTTGGAGTTACACAGTCTAAAGAAACTTTATAGATGGCACAACAGTTGTCATTTTTGCTTTTGTTTGTATGTCTTCTTTTGTCTTGGGTGTAGTATATGCTGTTTACTGCAATAACTATTTGGTCATACCTTTCTTAAAAAATCTCCGGGAAATTGTTGGTTAGGTAAAATTTCATCATGACCCAATATACAGGTAAAGATTGGGAGGTCCTTATGACAGGAGTCTTTAACGACTTCAGACAAAAGGAACAAAAAAATTTGGATCTATCATATCTGTTCTACAAACGAAAAAAAAAAATTAGAAAAGAAGGTGTACTTTTATTGGCACATTAGATCCTTCAACAATTATATAAGAGAAAATGTTAACCCATTTGGACTTCATGTCCAGATCTTCCCTACCCTGGAGGGCTTGGACGCGAAGTTTAAGGATGAATGGGAAAAGGTCCTGAATACATGAACAACAAACAGAGAAGTCTCTGAAGCAGCGCTCTTGTGAACCCCACAGTTCAAACACGATTAGGCGGTCTCCAAAATGTTTAGTTCATGTAATAACACTGTGAACCTTCCACCACCACACAGTGACCTCGTGAATGAAAATGGGGTCCCTTTTGGGGATGCACTCACCAGATATAGGTGAGAACACAGCATTGGGTTCAGTCCTAGATGTAGATCTCAAACGGTCTCATAAGACCTCCAGCTTGCTACACCTCGATCCGCTCCACAGGAACAATTCCTCATGCATTTAGATAAACAAAGAGGAAAGAAAGGGGCAGAGTGCCTTCATAGCGTAAAATACTTATATTGAAACCCAACTCCCCTTTAAAATACACTCACATAATCAATATAAATCAGCGCATGTAAAAGACTGGTGGTTAATTACCACTTGCAGATTCGGCGTCCGAGATCCATAAGGTTCCAGCCCGACTCATCACTAATCACCTCCTCCGTCCATAGGCATTCACCTCCCACCCTGAGGCCTCCTCCCACCTCCCATAGGCATTCACCTCCCACACTGATGCGTTTCGTCACTTCCGACTTCAACAGAGGGCGTGGCCTAGCGACGCGACACATCGGTCTTATAGCAGATGTCATGGGTGATACACGCCCACGTTAATACATCGTTTACCCGTCTCCAGGCAACGCACCCGCCTCTTCATTCAATGTAGTGTGATTTAACAACGGTCCTGCAGTTAGTAATCAGGCCATAAGATGGCCTACACCAAAAAATAGTGTATAGTTTTAAATGCCTGCAGGTCTGGCAGCGATTTGTAAAAAATACATGGGAACGCTGCCTGGAGTCAAATAGCCCACAATCTGCTACATTAAATTCATAACATTAATATCTAACATCATACTCAATAATGTACTTAAAATATAGAAAGTAAAAGGTCACAAACAGGTGAAAAATACAGTAAAAACCAAATTAAGATAATTTTAAAAGGCATGATTAAAGGGACATACGGCCAAAATATTATATATGTAATCAAATATTAAACAAAAAATTCTGAGTTAATTAATAATCATTAATAAAGCAATTTATATCTAACTCCACATTAAGGCCTTTGGGCGTAAGTGAATCTGTTAAGTCCTGAATACATGTTCTACAAGTTTGATGGCTCTTTTGATTGAAGAGTACAACTCATGGATTAAATCTCTGGATGAAATGAATGCAAAACTCTTACCATTACAAAACCATTCAAACTATAAAACACACGAGGTAGAACTAAAGGAACATGTAGAACGTTTCACCAAAGGGATTATTACTGGGAAAAAAAAAAGTTTAATCAAGATAAAACCTCTTTCCAGGAACATAACGCATACAAATTGCAGAATCAGCATAGATACATTAAGGCTAAACCTAACACGGACCTACCTGATGATGTTCAGTCTAACTCATCACAAACCTCATCTAACGCTCCTTCTTTTTCTCAAGGTTCTACATGGCATTGTCACTCCTGGTTAAATAAGCAACATCCAACTGATGAAGGGTCACATGAACACTCCTCTAAGAAATACACTTTGGACCATAATCCTTCCACTACTGGTCACACACATTCACAGGTGGCGGGTAACACTGCACTTCCCAACAATCCCATTTTTCCTACCCTTCTCAGGTAGTTAATATAGATACATCTGATGCACAGGGTGATTTTTTAGTTTTACCCCCTACAATGGAGCTGACAACTTCTCGCAGCCTTTAATTCACTCTTGCTGTAGTCCATTTGCACTTACTGAAAACACCTTTAACATTGTCAACCTCTCTGGACATCAGCTCTATGGATCTGAAAGCTCAGTCCTCTCTAAAGGGCTTAGCTTTTGTCCATATAGTAACTTAGATAAGCTTGATGTCCTTAAGGATATACAGCTTTTTGCCAGAAAATTGAAGCTTAAAAATCTTTATTCTAAGAATCAGGTAGTTGTTCCCTCACAGGATCAAATTGCAGAGTCTAAAGCAACGGACACTCTGGTCCCTTTATTAGAGGAAATGAATCTGGGGACCTAATTGATGGAATCGATCTAGAGCAACTACTCTCAGTAGATGTAGCTATACCTCCTCCAAGCCCTGTAAATACAAGGCTCCTTAAAAAGTTTGACTTTTTCCCACCCCTTAATACCAACCTAAATATTGCAGCATTTGTGAAGGCAACCAGTGAGGATGTCACCAAAATGAGTATTAAAACCTAGCGAGGTACTGTTACAATGGCAATACAATCATTATCTAAAAATGCCACTATAGTTATAAAAGTTTCAGATAAAGGGGGTAATATTGTAGCAATGGACAAAACTCTATATGTAACTATGTGTGAAAAAATCCTCTCTAACAATTCCTGGTATCGTAGAATTCCTTGAAATTTGATTAACAAATTTGAACAGGAATTCTAGGAACTTTTGGACATATCCTTCCTAAATGGAACTATAATTAAGGGACAATGGGAATATACACCTTCCTTCGCAACCCAGGGTGTTCTCCTGGTAGAACGATAGTATCGGGAAATGGATCCCTCACGGAAAACCTCAGTCGTTAGCCTCCCTTCCTACATTCAGGACACCATTAACCTGCTTCAAATCATAGAAGATTTTTTTTGTCTCCTGCAGCAATACTTGTAGCATTGAGGCATTGTATAGCTCTATACCACATAACTTAGGCATTGCTTGCATTCGGAAAGTGTTATCACAAAGAACCCGCTATGACTGGTGTTACAGTAACTTTATAGTAGAAGCCTTAGATTTCATCTTGCACCACAATTTTTTTTATATAAAATATATGGCACGCTAAAAAATAATGTGCAGTGTTTCACATATAGATCAGTCACATGTGTCCATAATAGTGAGTTCATATGAAGTATAAGTCCATGCGTATAAAGAATAATTAAAGTGAATAGTCCATGTAGTTGCAAATGTTATCCAGTGAAATGTTCCCACCACCACAATTAAATAGGGTACTCTTACCAGACAAAACTGATAAACAAGCTAAAGTGCAATGCAAAACGAAAACCACCTCGTGCCTTCACCAACAATAGAATAGTTGGGTACTCTTACCCTCTGGCGATTAAAAAACAGCCTCTAAGTTAAAATGTCAAGTTCATCAGCAACAGCAGTCATCCAGGAACTATCCCATGGGTTTAGATAGCCGCCATAAGAAGAGATGGAGAAAAAGAACTCCACATAGTGTAAAACCATATAAAATGATTTCTATTTAATCCAAGTAATGCACTTACATTCATAAAATGATCATAAACGGATTCCGGAAATAACGTGTACGCAAGTTAGGCGCAGTAGATAGGAGTGGACACCCTCTCACCCACAATTTTTTTAGTTTCTCTGATGGCTATTTCCTCCAGGTGTGGGGGGTGGTGATGGGGACTTGCTGTGTCCGATCTTACGTGAACCTGTACCTGGGGGAATGGGACAGAACCCTTTTTGAATCAGATGAGATGTCCAGAATATGTAACACTTTGGCATTGGTACATAGATGATGTTTTTCTGGTGTGAGAGGGACAAGTTGACCTTCTTCAAACCTTTCTGGCCAAAATAAATCAAAATTCTATGAATTTAAATTTCACAATGACTATCAATCCATTTCCTTATTGAATATAATTATCCGTAAGGACGAAGAATGACATGTCAGCAGTGGGTTATATCGTAACCCCACTGCTGGTAACAATATACTACATGCTTCAAGTTTCCATCCTGAACCTTTAATTAGGTCCATTCCATATAGCCAGTATCTGTGTATAAAACTGAATTGTTCAGACGAACCATCTTTCAAAATAGAAGCCAATGAACTCAGAAAACGGTTACTATTAAGAGGGTATTTTAAAACATGTTTGAAGAAAGCATACAATTGAGCACTTTCCAAACCAAGACATCAGTTAATACACTACAATAAAAAAAGCAATGCCTCAGAGACTCAGGACATGAGACTAATTACAAAGTTCTCCAATCAACACGTTGAGTTGCGTAAGTTCTTAAAAAACACTGGCATCTTTTTGCAGCAGATCCTCATGTTAAACCTTTAATTTCCAATGTACCAGCAATCAACTTCAAACATGCCAAATCACTGAAAGACCACCTTGTACATAGTTAATACAATGCTGAACAAAAAGATCCTTGTAAATATCCAGGAGCTTACAGCTGTGGAGGTTGCGGATATTGTCAGTATATGTACACTGTCCGCAACCCCACACCGCCAAATGGTGTAAAGTTTAAAGCTAAACACTATGCTAATTATAGAACCGGAGGGGTGGTCTATATGCTCTTATGTGACTGTAATTGCTTTCATATTGGGAAGACCATCCAGGAATTTTGGCGTAGAGCATATCGACATGTGCTAAGTATGAGAACGGTAAATGTTGAACTGCCTCTGGGAAGACATGTCAGCGCCCTACATGGGGGGATCTTCCCGAAAATGAAATTTCTAATTCTGGATAGGATACACCCTGTGGGGGGATTGGAATAAAAAACTATTACAAAGTGATCTTTGTTGGATCTCTCACTGTAATGCCACTGTTTTCCTGGGATTGAATGGCAGTGGATATGCAGTTGGCTAAAGGATAGATCCCAGAGTGTGGTTGTAAATGGGGTTCACTCAGAACAGAGACCAGTCACTAGTGGGGTACCACAAGGCTCTGTACTGGGTCCTGTTCTATTCAACCTATATGTAAGTGATATAACTAAAGGTTTGCTGGGCAATGTATGTCTCTTTGCTGATGATACAAAGGTGTGTAGTAGGGTTGATATCCCTGGAGGGGTCTGTAACATGGAACATGATTTGGCATTGCTGGAAGATTGGTCAAAGCAGTGGAGACTGCAGTTCAATATTTCTAAATGTAAAATAATGCATCTAGGGAAAAAGAATCCGCTTAGAGAGTACAGCATTGGGGGCACAGTGTTAGCCAGCACTACAGAAGGAAAAGATTTGGGGGTGCTTATTTCAGATGATTGCAAAATGAGCAAACAGTGTAACCAGGCAGTGGGAAAAGCAAATAGAATTCTGGGATGTATCAGTAGAGGGATCACCAGCAGGAGGAAGGAGGTTCTGATTCCTCTATATAGATCTTTAGTGAGACCTCACTTAGAATACTGTGTCCAGTTCTGGAGACCTCACTTACAAAAAGATATTGATAAAATATAACAAGTTCAGAGACGGGTAACAAAAATGGTGAAAGGTCTGGGGGATAAAACATATCAAGAGCGACTTCAGGAACTTAATATGTACAGTCTGGAGGAAAGAAGGGAGAGGGGAGACATGATTGAAACCTTTAAATATCTCAAGGGGGTGAATAAGGTTCAGGAGGGCAGTCTTTTCAATATGAAACCAAAATCAAGAACACGGGGACATGACCTCAAACTAACTGGGCGGAAGTTCAAAACTAATCTTAGAAAGTATTATTTTACTGAAAGGGTGGTTGATGATTGGAATAAACTACCAACAGAGGTTGTGAGACAGTCAACAGTAAATGGCTTCAAACATGCTTGGGATAAACATAAATCCATAGTCAGACAACAAGGTTAATGTAAAAAAATAAAAATAAATAAATAAATAAATAAAAAAAAATAAAATAAAAAAATAAAAAGGGGCAGACTCGATGGACTACTCAGTCTTTTTCTGCCGTCACTTTTCTATGTTTCTATGTTTCTATGAATGAAAATATATCTTACAAACTCTATTTGGAAGTTTTTGTTTTGGGGGGTGGGAAAGGTGAGGTTCTAGTTGCATATCACTTTTCTTTGATATGTTTTCCCCTTTAAAATTCTCCTTTAATCCCCTTTTCTTTTTGTTTTTTTTTCCTCTTTGCATTTTTGACAATTATGCAATTTTGCCATTCCCCCCCCGCCCAGACCAATTTTCAGCTTTCAGCGCTGTCACACTTTGAATGACAATTGTGACGCTGTACCCAAACATAATTTTTATCAATTGTTTCCCACAGATAGAGCTTTCTTTTAGTGGTATTTGATCACCTCTGAGGTTTTTATTTTTTGCGCTACAAATAAAAAAAGACTGAATTTTGAAAAAAAAAAAGTTTTTCTTTGCTGCTGTTACAAAAAATTGTAAATAAGTATGTTTTCTTATTCACTGATGGCCATTGATGGGGCTACTGTCACATGCCTGGTAGGCGAGTCTGACTTATGCAGTAGGCAACCTACCTTGCTAACCTGACTTGGGAACCCCTGGTAGAGCAGACAGGTGGCTCGGGAGTGCAGGAGAGCACGAGGGTCGGACTGGGTCACTGGTGGTGGTAGAGAGTCCGTTGGAGTGCTTGTGCAGCTGGAGCGTGGTCGTACAGGCTGGGTCGGTAAATGGCTGGCGGCGCTGTACAGAGGGATCAGGCAATCGGATGGTCGTAAGCAAACTGGGGGTCAGTGCAGGCGGAGATCAGACGAGGTCGGGACAAGTCGGGTCATAGGAACAGATAGCAGGTTACAGGTCTCTCAGGAAAACAGGTCACATGCTGTAGATCACACAGCACTTGCTGCAGGGTGCACTCTGCTTAAATAGAGCCGTTTGGCGCCGCTTCCGGAGCGTGCACGTGCATGGGAGCGCGTGGACGTGCGCGCGAGAACGCGCACAGATGCAGGCAAAAGCGCAAAAATACAAAACAAGTCCTTTCGCACAGGTTTTCTTCTAACAGCTACACTGACGGGCACTGATGAGGCGGCACTGATGAGGTGGCACTGATTGGCACTGATGATGAGGCCCTTATATGCAGCACTGATAGGCGGCACTAATACGCAGCACTGACAGGCACGGATAGGTGGCACTGATGGACACTCATAGGCGGCACTGATGGGCACTGATAAGCGGCACTCGGCACTCATAGGTGGCACTGATGGGCACTGATAAGTGGCACTGATAGGTGGCACTGATATGTGGCACTGGTGGGCACTGATGGACACTGATAGGTGGCACTGATGGGCACTGATGGGAGGCACTGATAGATGACACTGTTAGGCAGCACTGCTAGGGAGGCACTGGCAGGCATCACAGATGGGCACTGAGTGCCATCCCTATTGGCAGTTGTTTGCCATACCTGTCATCCTGGGTGGGCTTCCCTGGTGGTCCTGGGTAGGCATCTCTGGTGGTCCTGGGTGGGCTTCCCTGGTGGTCCCTGGTTGGGCTCCCTGGCGGTCCTGGGTGTGCTCCCTGGTGGTCCTGGGTGGCGACCCTAGGGAGGCCTGCATTGATAAACAATCAGCGCAGACCCCCCTATCAGTAGAGCCACCAATCGGCTCTCATCTACTTGCTTCTGCAGATGTGAGTAGAGGAACAGCCGATATACGGCTCTTCCTGTTTACACTGTGATCAGCTGTTATTTCATCGCAGCTGATCACGTGGTAAAGAGCTTCTGACAGAAGCTCTTTACCATGATCGGAGATGCGGTGTGTCAGACTGACACACCACACCACCGATCCCCATGCTGCAGGAACACGCTGGCTTGTTGTCCTGCTTGATGTAATAGTCAAGATAACAGAACCGCTTTCTGGTCATCATTCTGCATACAGCGGTAGGGAAGTGGTTAAACACCATATGGTATATAAACTGTCCTTATTTTTCTAATATGGCTTGTATAATGGACTTCTTCTGCCACATGTTGCTAATTTATATGAGAGCATTGTTTACTATTGTTATTTGAAACACCATTTGCCTTCTCTTTAGGCCTTCAGTGTTTCTTATTGCCCTGCGCACCCGAGCCACCCGCCTTTATTGGCTTGGGTGGCAGGTTTGCTCTCTGGTGGTCGCTGCATCGAGTTTGCGGATCCAGCTTCACTTCTGTCTGTGTTTTCCCCAGACCTAAGGTCACTATATGTTCCAGATGTATTCCATCATACTCTGCAACAGAGGCGGAGACTGGCTTTCAGCCTACTTCCACCTTCTGGTTTGCGTCTCACCAGGGTTTAGGCATCAGTGGCCGCATGACCTGTGACGTCATACCCCCCTTCGGGCAAGGTTACGGCGCACATGGGATGTGTCTTATGTGAGGATGATTAGCCAGTTTCTGTTGACACATGCCAGGGGAAGGAATTCTATTGGATCATTCCCCATCCACTCCAGGTAAATACCACCGCATGGAGTGTATGACATTCATGGCAGACAGTTAGATGTCATTGCTGAAGACTCTCTATATCAGATTTTATGCATCCTCTTGGTTACCCTCTAACAGATGACATGTGGACAAGTGGCGCTTGGTTTGCCACATGTCCATGCTAAATTGCTTTGTTTCTCTAATGGCCCTTCTTTGTTGCTTCTGTTTTGTATCTGATAATAGCCCTGACATCTAGTCCTTATAGATCAGATAGTAACATCACATATCCTTTGTGCCCGGTATCTACTCCAGCCGTGGCTCCGTAATTTCATCCTATAACCCTTTAACAGGTAGCCTACTTGTGGTGTGATACAGTCAGTATATGTTATTTGTGCTTATTGGCCTAATATTTTGGATGCTTATAGTTTTCTACTTATATTGTCTTTTTCATGTAGACCCCTTCTGCTCAAGTGTCCAAACACTGGTCTTGTTTTCCTCCATTGAAGGTGCCGCCCCGGATCCTTTGCAGAGAGTTGCATGGGTTGGCCTTGGGGTTACATGGGCTTATGGTAATGGCGACCTTTTGGTTTTGCCCACAGTTGTATTGAACTAACAAACTTTTAATGATCTGTTGGACATGCGTATGAGACGTTCCCATTTTAGTCTGGTGAGTCCAATTATGTGCTCTCATCAGGTTTGGTTACATGTGGCAATAATGAAGTTGTATTTATGTTTTGATTTGTTTTACAGAATTAAACTTGATGTATGATCCACAATAGCACCTCTGAAGAAGGTATTCTGAAATGCATCAGGTGCTGATTAGAGTTGAGCGAACCCTGTAAAGTTCGGGTTCATACTGGACTTTAGGGTGTCCGTGTCCCAAACCCAAACCCGGACATTTGAGAAAAAGTCCGGGTTCGGGGTTTGGGTATTTTTTCGTGCCTTTTTAATAGCTGCAGGGCAGCCAATCAACAAGTGTTTCACTCGTTTGCCCTAAGAAGCCATCACAGCCATGCCTACTAATGGCATGGCTGTGATTGGCCAGTACATCATGTGACCAAGCCTCGATATGAGATGGAGTCACGTGGCGCTGCATGTCACATGCTCTTAGACTAGAGTAGGGAGAGGATGATGCCACCGCTGTGAGGGACAGATTAGCTTTATAAAATCATCTCATACTAGTATAGGGAGAGGCTCCTGCCGCTGGTGTGAGGGATAGATTAGCGTTATGAAATCATCTCATACTAATATAGGGAGAGGTTTCTGCTGCTGGTGTGAGGGATAGATTACCGTTATAAAATCTTCTCATACTGGTGTAGGGAGAGGTTCCTTCTGCTGGTGTGAGGGACAGATTAGCGTTATAAAATCATCTCATACTGGTGTAGGGAGAGGTTCCTGCTGCTGGTGTGAGGGACAGATTACTGTTATAAAATCATCTCATACTAGTATAGGGAGAGGTTCCTGCTGCTGGTGTGAGGGACAGATTATCGTTATAAAATCATCTCATACTAGTATAGGGAGAGGTTCCTGCTGCTGGTGTGAGGGACAGATTGCCATTATAAAATCATCTCATACTGGTGTAGGGAGAGGTTCCTGCTGCTGGTGTGAGGGGCATATTATCCTTATATACCCATCTCATACTGGTGTAGGGAGAGGTTCCTGCTACTGGTGTGAGGGATAGATTAGCATTATAAAATCATCTCAAACTGGTGTAGGGAGAGGTTCTTGATGCTGGTGTGAGGGATAGATTAGCGTTATAAAATCATCTCATACTAGTATAGGGAGAGGTTCCTACCGCTGGTGTGAGGGATAGATTAGCCTTATAAAATCATCTCATACTAGCATAGGGAGAGGTTCCTGCCGCTGGTGTGAGGGATAGATTAGCGTTATAAAATCATCTCATACTAGTATAGGGAGAGGTTCCTGCTGCTGGTGTGAGGGACAGATTACCGTTATAAAATCATCTCATACTAGTATAGGGAGAGGTTCCTGCTGCTGGTGTGAGGGACAGATTACCGTTATAAAATCATCTCATACTGGTGTAGGGAGTATACTAGGGCCAATTTAGACAGAAGCCAATTACCCTACCAGGTAGTGTCATGGCCGGGATTCGAACCAGCTACCCTTTTTCTGCTAGATGAAAGTGCTACACATAACATCACTGTGCTAACCACTACATCACTGTGCTGCCCTATTACTTGTCTGGAACCAGAATTTTAAGTGATATTAACTTATTTTTTCTTGTAACATACTCAATTTTTTTAAGTTGGTAAAACTTATTTTCCAGATGTATTTGATATATATTTGAATGCTTTAATTTAATAATATTAATATGTTTTTTTTTTAAAATGAAAGTCTCATGAAACAGGCATTCAAAACAAATTAACATGCATTATTTATAAAGTGTTACAAATGTAATATTATTAAAGCAGCATCAAATGTAAATGTAAACATCTATTTAAAAAAAAAGAAAAGTGGAAGAGGTTTCATCAAATATAATGCGCAATATCTCTGAAACCAAACCAGCGCATAAGTTTGTTTTTGCAGCACAAGTCAGCACAGATGCAGTGCAAACAAATGCTATCTTGTTTTTGATGTTACATAATCTGAATTTGAATTCCAATTTCTCAGAAACTAGACCAGTTGAAACATTAATTTTTGTGGCACAAATTAGCACAGACAAATGGTATAATTGTTTTTAAAATTTAATAGCATGGGGTGCAAAGTGGGTGGGGTTTCATCTATTATTATGAGTAATATCTTTGAAACCAAATCGCACAAACGTTCATTTTTGCAGCACAAATCAGCACAGATGCAGCACAATAATGCTATCTTTGTTTTTTAAGACACGGATGAGAGACTTTGGGGTGGAGGAACTTGACTGGCCTGCACAGAGTCCTGACCTCAGCCCAATAGAACACTTTTGGGATGAATTAGAGCAGAGACTGTGAGCCAGGCCTTCTCATCCAGCATCAGCACCTGATCTCACATATACTCTTCTGGAAGAATGGTCCAACATTCCCATAGACACTCCTTAACCTTGTGGACAGCCTTCTCAGAAGAGTTAAAGTTGTTATAGCTACGAAGGGTGGGCCAGCTCAATATTGAACCCTATGGACTAACTCTAGGTTCACACCTATGCATTTTTTACCGCCTTTTGCAGTTTGCAGAAAAAAGATGTAGCTCACATCTGTGCGTTTTTCAGAGTTGCATTTTTTGGAAAGGGTTGGGGACTCTTTTTCTCACTGCAGTTTGCATTTTGCATGACATAGACTTCAATGGAGCTGCACCAGAAATGCAAGTGGTGTTTTTTTTTCCGTGATTTTACAGCGATTTTGCCACAACTTGCATTGTTAAATCTGCCTAGCAACTAATCCCCCCCGCCCCTAAAAAAAATGTAAAATGCATCAAATTGCGGTAAAATCGCGGCTAAAAAAACGGGACAAAAACGCGGAAAATGCATCCGCATAGGTGTGAACCTGTACTAAGACTGGGATGCCATTAAAGTTCAGGGGTGTGTAAAGGCAGGCGTCCCCAAAGCTGGTAGTTCAGTTGGCTCTTGTGTGTATGTGAGATAGGGACCTTAGATTGTAAGCTCCTTAGGTGTGACTGATGTGAATGTATAGTATGTAAAGAACTGAGTAAAATTGTTGGTGCTGTAGAAATGCCTGAAATGTGTCAGACTCAAATATATATATACGTAGGTGGTGAACATTTTTCAGTGTCACCAATCCATGTGGCAAAGTATAGATGCCCCGTGCCAAAAACAGCTATGGTAATTTACAAAACAAAGAATACAACATATCCTATAAAAAGCGTTGTCCATAACAAACCAATTAGCTTCCTTATGTTATTGTTTCAATAGAAAATGTTGCTCTAGGCAACAAGAATTTTGCTTAATTTCGAACACTTTTTCTGTATATATGCAGCTCGTCATATATGCTTCTGTCCATATTTGCTCTCTAGGTTTTTACATTGCATTATAATAGTGTTACATAGCAATGCTGATTAAATTTGGCACCGCCGAGGCGCCAGCACACTGCCTTGTGCGGTGATTGCTTCCAGCTACCCAAGTAACATATTTGTATAGGATAATCTTGTGCCGTAATCTCCAAGGTAATTATTACATCCCCCAGATCTGTGGTAAGGGAGAGGAGCAGAGTAAAATAGAAAACAAAGTTTAGAAGAATCTTTTCTTCTTTGCTGGGAGCCAAGTGGGAAAACCTTGTTATATATAATCTGAGGCTTTTTCCCTGCACATAACACGCTGCTTCCATTGTATAATGCATTTCTCGCATTACCATACATTTGAAATAAGTCGAGATGCTATGCAGGGAATATATTTACCAGGACGAAGCTCAATGGAAAAGGGAAATATTTGTTTGGCATATTTATTTAGATGAGCAATAGAGAAATGCCAGTATGCAAAACGTGCATCATCTAATGTTAGAGACCACTAGGAGAAACAACTGCTTTCTGCACTATTGAAATGTTTTGTTTTTTTTCTCTTGAATGAACAAAGACATGTTCATTTATTTCCTACTTTTTTTGTTTTCTTTAAAGGGTAAGTTCACTTTTACAGAAAATCTGTAAGGTAAACTTACATTCCCTTCCCATCAGTGGCAGTTGCTCCCCCCTAATCCATGCATCAGGCCCATAATTTACATGCAGGGCACCGGACGCATGGATTGCTATGGGTTTTTTTTTTTTTGGAAGCACATGATTAGAGCCTGAGGTTCTAATTGGCTTCAAAAAAGGGTGAGGTCGGGGCGCAGAGTACTGCACCCTGAGTCCACCCAGTTGTGTGACAATAGCAAAGTAATATTCGCAATTAGTCAAAAAAAGGGGGATGTGACCTACCCACCGCTGCAAACCTCCATCCCTAATATACATATAAAAATAGAGGAGGAATAAAGTGGGACTTTAAATGAGGGATGTCAATGCAGACTGATATTGCATGGAATATATATGTATATTTTATTGAACAAATACAGGTCAATTTGAATATTCCATAATCTGGAGATACATAATGCATAATAGGTAGTAATAAACCATATGCAAAAGAGCTGCCATATAGGTATACACTATACACATACACATACATAACATTCAACTTGATAAAATATCGGTACATAAATTGTATACACGGGCCAATAAAATTGGAAGATAGTAAGCCGACCATGTCAGGGCACCCTAAAAAACGCTACGCATTTCATGGCTCTTTGTCAGGAGCTAGGTGCAAAGGTAAAACTATAAATACAAAAGATTTGGGTTAATTAACTGCTGCCCTTTAAAAGAAGAAGACGCTGTTAGGGAGCAAAGGATCTGTACTCACAAGTCGACGGTAAATTGTGGCCAGCTGATATCAATGGAGGAGGAACCCCAGACAATTTGTCTTTCCAGGGGGTGGGGTACCCACCCCCCGCCCCAATCCAAAGGAGCCCAAAGGCAGGCCGGATCGACATGACACATTTGCCATGTGTGGAGAGAATGTAAATCGTGAAATGTGTGAAAATACATGTGTGAAAATGCGAGTGAAGACATGAATAAATAAAGGAAAAAGTCTAATATGTGTGACTGAAGGGAAGGGGGGAGTGTAGTGGGTTGGGGAGGGTTGTGGGTGGTGTGGGTGGCCATAGAAATGGCCTCTCTTTTTTTCTCCTCTGTTCAAATAATATTTGCCATTGTCTTCCTGCTTCTCCTCTCGGCCATCCAGGAAGCAGATCCTGAGACCCAGTTGGACAGGAGGAGAAGCGATTGTATTGGCTGGTACCGGGGGAGGATGTACATGGAGATCCGGAGGAGGCCGTCCTCGTCGGTGGGAGCAATCTTGCTCTGCATCACCTTGAACACCGGAGCTCGGCCATGTGAGTACCACCCATGGGGCTGGGGGATGCTGGAGGGGGGGTCGGATGATTTTTTTTCCGCCCCCACCCCGGCTGGAGCAGCAGCCACCACTGCTTCCCATCCCTCCCGGTCCTTTGTACCAGTGTCCCGTGATCCCACGCTGTCAGGCATCGGAACGCCGCTTCCTCGCATCCTCCTGGCTTTCTCTCCTCTCCTCCAGCACTGACAGGGAGGGCTAAATGGATTCTGTTTGACCAGCACCGTCCATGTGACAGTGCTGACCAATTAGAATGCCTCTTGTCCATACACGTTGAGAGGTACAGATAAGAGATTAAGCCACAGGGATTTCAAATCCCCAGACCAGTGAAGCGGTGTCCCGGTGTCTGACAACAGGGAATCGCAGGACACTGGTACAGTGGGACCAGGAGGGGTGGGGAGGGGGCCCAGTGTAAGCTCACTTTACAGGTTTTTTGTAAAGGTGAACTTACACTTTAAATTGATTGTAAATCCTTTTTTGGTTTATTTATTTCTTTTTTAATAGCAAACATGTTATACTTACCTGCTCTGTACAATGGTTTTATGCAGAACAGCCCTGACCCCCCCTTTTCTATGGGGACACTCATGCAAGCTCGCTCCCAAGCTGGCTCTGTGTGTCCATAGACACATAGAGCACTGCTCGGCCCTCCCTCCCCACTCCCTCCTCACTGGCTGTGATTGAAAGCAGCAGGAGCCAATGGTTCCCACTGCTGTCTTTGAGAACATGAGCAGGGAGAGAGCCGAGAGAGCTGCTACTCTCATGCACATCGCTGGATCAAGATTAGGCTCAGGTAAGTATAAGGGAGGGCTGCACTCAGAAGGTTTTTTACCTTAATGCAGAGAATGCATTAAAGTGCAGCTTCAGCCTTTAGAACCACTTTAGACCCCTTTCACACTGAGGAGCTTTACAGGCGCTATTTAGCTAAAAATAACGCCTGTAAAGCTCCTCAAAAGTCACTCCCCATCCACCTCAATATGAAAGCTTTCACACTGGGGCGGTCCGCTTGCAAGACGTTACAAAAAGTCCTGCAAGCAGCATCTTTGGGGCGGTGCAGTGAGCGGTAATATACCGCTCCTCCACCGCCCCTGCCCATTGAAAACAATTGAAAACAATTAGGCTGCACACTGCCTAAGAAGCACAGAGAGTGGGCACTTTTAACCCCGTTTTAACCCCTTGTGGGGGGTTTAAAGCGCACCGCTCCACCGCCCCCATTGTGAAAGGGGCCTTAAGCTTTTACTAAGAGAAAAAAAATAAACTGCAGTTGCTGACCTCTGCTTCTGTAAAGGGATGAGCTTGTGCTCAGTCCAAACCCAGAAGGCAGTTGTCAGTGCCGGGCCAATGAGCTGCGGGCAGGGGATTCCTCACCCTGCAGTTGAATGTACATGAATGCTTGTGACATAATTGACCTAATATGGTCATATAGAAGTTTGATAAAGAGGGCCACACCCAGATATGCATCTTTATCTGATATGACATCATCTTGGCCATTTTGTGGGTCTGCCAGACTTCCCTGCTGTCCACAGTGGTTCTTATCCATGTGATATACACACTCAGTCTGCTGCTTCTGCTGGCTCTTCCTGGTGTTCCCCTGGTCAATTTCCTGGTTCCAAACACCTTCCACGTCCACGTGGAGGGGCTTGCTCACCATTGACCACCTGGGTGGTTGCCAACTGATGGAGATCTATTGATACACTTTTTAACCACTTCAGCCCCGGAAAGAAATTTCCCCCTTCATGACCAGGCCATTTTTTGTGATACGGGACTGCGCTACTGGCAATTGCACAATCATGCGACATTGTACCCTAACAAAAGTGACGTCCTTCTTTTCCCACAAATAGAGCTTTATTTTAGTGGTATTTGATCATCTCTGCGGTTTATATTTCTTGCGCCATAAACAAAAAAATATTTTTTACTTTTTGCTATAATACATATGCAAAAAAAGTCTAAAACAACAAATGTATTCATCAGTTTAGACCAATATGCATTCCTCTACATATTTCTGGTAAAGAAAATCCCAGTAAGCGTATATTGATTGGTTTGTGCAAAAATGATAGCGTCTACAAAATAGGAAATATATTTATGACATTTTTATAATTTTTTTTTTACTAGTAATGGTGGCAATCAGTTATTTTCAGAGGGGCTGCGACATTGCGGTGGACACCTAACTGGCATTTTTGACACTTTTTTGGGAACCAGTGACATTAATAGTGATCAGTGCTAAAAATATGCACTGACATTTTACTAATGACACTGGCAGGGAAGGGGTAAACATCAGGGGCGGTTAAGGGGTTAAATATGTTCCCTGTTTGTGATTACTAACTGTATGGGGGGCTGTGTGACTGGGGAACAGGAAGACAGATCTCAGTGTCATCCCCTGACAGAACAGAGATCTGCCTTGTTTACTTCGGCAGACCCCCGTTCTGTCTCTGCAGGGAACGCACTCGGGCGGCCGGTGTACATCGAGTCCACCAGACCTGCTGATTGGCTCCCCCACTGGCAAATCGGAGCGTACTCACGCCTACAAATTCTAGTGGATGAATCGCCGTAACGGTACGCCGATTTGCGCTGCCGAGCCACCTTGCCACAGTACATCTGCAGTGGGTGGTCGGCAAGAGGTTAATGTACCAATATGTTTTAATAAATGCTACACATAGGTAGTGGCGCTTTTCTCTCCTTTTTTTCTAATATAGTCATACTGTATGTCAGAGATGTCATGGGCGGCACCCTTGTCCCTTTGTGTAAGTGCAGCTGCGGGGCAAGGAATCCAGGCACTGACAGCTCCATTTTGGGTTTGGACCCTTCTGAACATGTTAGTTACCTGCATGTCATGCTGATCCAGTGGCTTCAACACTTCTTGGGATCAGATGTTTCAACTTTACTCTCTGTTTACTTATTCTGCATAGGTAATCAGTAAGTACCGAAGCCAGAGACAGCCAGAATGTTAGTGTAGCCACCCTGCCATAAGCAGATGTGGCTGGTTAAATATATTTCTGGTAATGGTAATCTGCCCAGACTAATTTTCAGCATCTCACTTTTCTTTCTCCTAAATTCAGTGTTGCTGCTGTTCCTGGCTGCTGCCAGTAAGTATCACTGGCACCTACAGCAATAGACAGGGGAGCCGCAGTAATGCTGGGTTATGAATATTTATGTCCCCTGTGGTGTTGGGGTGATTATGCTTATGCAGTAGATGCTTTTCCAGTCCACACTGTATGTGAGGGCTTGGCAGCCCACTTTTATTTGCAACTCCCTGCTGCACAGTCCACTCCTGGCCTCTGGATAGGTGTTCTCCTGACACCCGGATGGGAGCTGACCTTACTTCTGGGATGAGACCTCCTATCTTTTGGCTATTGGCTGAGGCACCTCTGGCATCTGGTTGAGACTTCCTATCTCTTGATTCCTGGCTGGGGCAATTCTGAGTCCTGGTTAAGACCTCCTGATATGGGAGCTGTTTCCAAACTGGAAGCTCTGAGCTATCCTCAGTATATAATGACCCTGCATACCTGTGTACTCACACAGGCTGCAGGCATCAAGTAAAATCCGGACACAGGATTGAAGTTTCTATCCCACTCAAGACATTTTGGCACTTTCAAGCTCCAGACCCAATCCAGGTTTTCAGAATCCAGAGAAAAACAAAACACAACTTCCTCTGCTCCGAATCAATAGCCTGGAACCTCATATTAAGCCTTAATGCAAATTGTGTGTCATTTTCTCCAAAATTTTCAGTGGCAGGGCCTTGCACTATCACGCAACCCACTAGCCGGTTTATTGTCAGTGGTGCATGCTGGGGAAGGTTATAAATATTTGGGTAGTGGCCTTAAGAGGGATCTTTATTTCTCCCCAGGTTGTGGCCGGGGGAGGTGCATGTAGTAGTTTGTGCTGCTTAGGCCAGTCCTGCCCGGTTGAGGAGGATACAGCACCCAAAATGGAGAGCCAGGGGAAGAAGTCCTACTGGAGGGGAAATGACTCTGACCCTCTTGATATTCAATTCGAAGGAATGCATGAAATCACCCACTGCCTGGTTATGGAGTTCTGAAGATAGTGCTGCTGGCATTTGCCTGATAGTTCTTCCTTTTGTAATACACTGTGATCCATGTCCATGTTCTCATTATGCATTGTGACTGCAGGAATGGGGCCAGAGTCTGGAAAATATCTTGCTGGAGGTATATAAAACCCCAACTATCTCTCCCTGTGAGCCTGGAGCACCTGCAACATCTGTGAAAAGACAAAAAGTGATTGGTACCAATGAATTCTATGCATTAAGGTGAAAAACCTTTTCTTTTGCAGCAGCCCCCCAGACCCCCCCAATTACTTACCCTAGCCTGATCGGTCCCACGCCGGGGACGAGCCTAGCAGCTCCAGCCGCGGGCTTCGGTCCTCATTGGATAGATTGATTGGCTCCCGCTGCTGTCAATCAAGTCCAGTGATGCGGGAGCCAGGGGGCAGGGCCGAGTTCTGCTGTCTGTATCAAGGAATGAAGAAGCAGGACTCAGGAGTGTGCCCGCACAAGTGACCCCAAGGAAAGCGCTTCCCTGATGGGCACTCGAGTCTGGAGGACCCCAGAAAAGGAGATTCGGGGTCACTCTGTGCCAAACTGCTGCCAGAGGAAGGTAAGTGACATGTTTGTTATTTTGAAAAAAATTTGAGCCTTCAGTATCACTTTAAAGTGGAATTTTAGTCAAATTCTAACTAAGCCTAAACCTACTCCCACCTCCCTTAGTCCTAGCAAATGCTTCACATGCAGAAATCAACTGAAATTTTCCATTTTGTCATGTTGCAACTAAAAACATAAATTTATTTTATTGGTATTTTATGTGATAGACCAACACAAAGTAGAACATAATTGTGAAGTGGAAGGAAAATGATAAATGATTTTTAAAACTTTTTACAAATAAATATCTGAAAAGTGTGGGGTGCATTTGTATTCGGCCCCCTTTAATGAAAATCTAGTGGAATCAATTGCCTTCAGAAGTCACCTAATTTGTAAATAGGATCCACCTGTGTGTAATTTAATCTCAGTATAAATATGACTGTTCTGTGAAGCCCTCAGAGGTATATTAGAGACCCTTAGTGAACAAACAGCATCATCAAGGCCAAGGAACGCACCAGACTGGTCAGGGATAAAGTTGTGGAGACGTTTAAAGCAGGGTTAGGTAATAAAAAATATCCCAAGCTTTGTACATCTCATGGAGCACTGTTCAATCCATCATCCAAAAATAGAAAGCATACAACTGCAAACCTACCATGAAATGGCCGTACAGCTAAACTGACAGGCTGGGCAAGGAGAGCATTCATCAGAGAAGCAGCCAAGAGGCTCATGGTAACTCTGAGGGAGCTGCAGAGATCCACAGCTCAGGTGGGAGAATCTGTCCACAGGACAACAATTAGTTGTGCACTCCACAAATCTGGCCTTTATGGAAAAGTGGCAAAAAGAAAGACACTGTTGAAAAAAATCATGAGAAGTCTTGTTTGCAATTTGCAAGAATTTGCAAGAAGGCATGTGGGGGACAGAGCAAACATGTGGAAGAAAGGGCTCTGGTCAGATGAGACCAAAATTGAACTGTTGGGCCTAAAAGCAAACCGCTATATGTGGCGGAAAACTAACAATGCACATCCCCCTGAACATACCATCCCCACCGTGAAACATGGTGGTGGCAGCATCATGTTGTGGGGATGCTTTTCTTCAGCAGGGACAGGGAAGTTGGTGAGAGTTGATGGAAAGATGGATATAGCCAAATACAGGGTAATCTTAGAAGAAAACCTGTTAGAGTCTGCAAAAGACTTGAGACTAGGGCGAGGTTCACCTTGCAGCAGGACAATGACCCTAAACATACAGCCAGAGCTACAATGGGATGGTTTAGATCAAAGCATATTCATGTGTTAGAATGGCCCAGTCAAAGTCCAGACCTAAATCCAATTGAGAATCTGTAGCAAGACTTGAAAATTCACAGACACTCTCCATCCAATCTGACAGAGCTTGAGTGATTTTGCATAGAATGGGCAAAAATGTCACTCTCTAGATGCGCAGAGCTGGTAGAGACTTCCCCAAAAAGACTTGCAGCTGTAATTGCAGTGAAAGGCGGTTCTACAAAGTATCAACTTATTTGTAACAAAAATGTAAAGCCATTTATCATTTTCCTTTCACTTCACAATTATGTAATTTGTGTTGGTCGATCACATAAAATCCCAATAAAATACATTTACGTTTTTGGCTGTAACATGACAAAATGTGGAAAATTTCAAGGGGTATGAATACTTTTCCAAGATACTGTAGGTAGTACACTTCAGTTTATAGGATGTCTTTACTGTCTTGTATGGTCTCCTGAGAGCCCCAGTGTAGACACCCTAATATGCGCGCTTCCAGCTGGGACTGCAGCTGAAGAAGCTCCGTGCACCCATACACAGGCAGCACAGACGGCTTCCTCTGTTGCCCCGTAACCCTGTTCTGCACATTGGCACTTGACTGACAGCAGTTTTCCATCTATTGGATCTGGTACTGTGACTATTGTGTATAATATGCACAGTGCGCTCTGCCCAACTGGAAGTTCAGGCAAGAAGCGCTAAGAGTGGCACAGTGGCAGAGATGTTACTGAGAGTTAAAAAAAAGTTAGGGAATAAAACATAGCTAAGTAAATTTTTAAAGTGTTACTAGTTATGTGGATTTTGAGGGAAAGGTTAATTAATATTACTTTAAGCATGGTCATTTCTACACCCACAGCCTGTAACTGGACAGTGAAGTAGCATCAGAAAACATTTCTCCTACCAGCATTTCCCTTGTCAGTATATGTTCATGTAGAAAACCTGATTGATTCATAGAGTTGTCTTTCCTTTTCCTAATGTGGGGTCTTATTGTACAGAAAAATACAGGATGCGGATGCCAAGCAGAATTTGAGTACTCTATTCATATTTAAATATAAAGGATTTTTAATGAATATAAAACTACATTCACTGCTGTTGTTTTTATATCTGCCTGACTTTCAACTTTAAAACAGCCGCTTGCTGGAATGGAAGTATAAAGAGACAAGTTCAGTACATGTGCTCAATTTCATAGTTCTACTCACTGTTAATTTAATTTGTTGGTGAAACTTGAAAACCTGCTTAATTTATCCGTCTATTATAAGGCTGTAGATGTGAACCACAGAGAGCAGTTGAAAGTGAGGCTTGATGAGGTTGCTAGACTACCCGGAAGAGAGATGATGAAAACAGGACAGGAAGCACTCCTTATACCCTGGAAGATGTCCTTTGGAGACGAAACCGGTCGGGCAAGGAAAGTTACCTTTACCGCAAGCTATTTTTATCTTTATTTACTGGAATTTCTGGAAGTTTTGACACTTGCTGTGTATTGCTGGCTGTAAATGGATGTGTTGGAATAAATCGCCCAGATGATATTACTCTATTGGCGTTTGTCTCTTCTTACTTCCCATACCTGCCTTATATGCTCTGAAGATATCAAGCCTGCCTGGGGAGTGTCCAGGTTATCAATCCCAGAGCCATAAGAAGGAGGATCATATGGAAGTGATTTAAACACATGCCTTTTTGACCCTCTGTAACAAAGGGTCCTGCTGTTCTGGTAAGCTTACATCTATTACGGTGGTGGAGCACTTGGTGGAGGAATTAGATGTCACTGTCATGCAAATTTCACCAAACAACCTTTTGAATTTTTTGGACATTTATTTGAGACTTTATAATATGTATCACAGGATTTCACTGGTGACATGTATACTACAGGATATTTTTATATTATCTACTAATTATATTTGCATCTATCTTTACATTAACACTCACCTCTGGGCATTATTAAAAGAAGTTATACTCCCACTCCACCCTGTCCTAAATAATCAGTATTTTTTTATTAAAAAAAAATAGGTCTGATTCTTCCTTCTTCTGCTTTGCAGCTTGCCAGCCTTTTTGGTGATGTGGAGATTGGCTACTGACAGTATTCACCACCTGGGTCCACAGAGGGTCCTAGTCTTTTTACGTTACAAGTGGGGTAGTCACAAAAAAAGGCTAGTCAAGGGGTTACTATTCAATTTAAAAAATGAGATTGGATGGGTAGGAGGGTAGGATGTTAAATATAATTTTTGTATTTTGCCAAGATTTGGGCTTTCAGCTCTTCAAGCTTTCCTCAGTGTTTCCTGAGCATAAATAACTACAGCCTTTGATCTCATCTTTTTATGTGTCCACAATTTACAGAGGGTGAAAACTTGTCCTCTGCTTTTACAGTTTCCATTTTCGAAAAATCAAGATACAGTACCTGCACCCCGAGTGATTTAGTGAGTAGGGGAATTCCACCTCTTAAGTGAATGCCAGGATATCAATTAGAACCACCCACCATGAAGATCACATCTCCTGAGTCTGTTTATATTCAATCATTTTCCATTTCCAGTTACTCTTGTGTGATTTCTTATTTTGGAACAAGATGATTAGTTTAAAAATGAGATTCACATTCCTCCCAAAAAACAGTCCTATTATAACACAAAAGAAATTGTAGCAGCAGCTACTTAAGTCATAAAATAAATTAACTTTAATCAACTATCTACCAATTCATCTACAAAACTGCTTACAACTGCACATTACCCCTTAATTAATACATTTTGTCTTTGTGTGTCTTTACTTATCACTGCATCATTATCATTCTTGGCCATTAAATAAGCAATCCCATTAATTATAACCCATTCGGGCCCATAGAGATAGCTTAGGGAACACAGAGCATTAGTCAAATGTGAGATTAATACATTATAATGGCCTGCAAATAACATTTAAACGGTATGGTGGGCATGTTTGTTCTTCTACATGGTAGAGAAAAGTTATGTAAATCTTGCTACAGACAACAAAAAGCTGTTGAAATGCATATACACAACACGACTGGTGAAAAGTACTTTTTTGTGTCTTGCGTGTCTATATGTGCCTGCTTGTGGCTTTAAAATGGGGGGACAGGAAGGCACAGCAGGTTCCCAACTTTTTTACAGAAAATGATAGCGGTAACCAAAAAATATATTACAGTTATGTAGGACCTATTTACACTTCTAAGTTGTTACAACATATGTGTTATCTTGTGTGTTATTGCAAAAGGCAGTAACATGTGTAGAACCCTCTAGTGTGCTACTAATGGTAGTACAAGTAAGTTATAGTCTGGCTCAGGGCTTAACCTGAGCCTTGGAATCTGGGACAGGGGTCATTAGAGTTCAGGGCTGGAAGACTCATCCAGGCAGCACTCTGGTGCCTCCCACCGGGTTCTAGAATATTGGAAAATGTTCTAGAAATGAGTGGGCTGAGGCTAGTAGGGTTGTCTTGCATATTTAGGGGCCAATCCCCAGCAAGTGGCCCTGGCAGGGAACTAAAGAGCCCTTAAATAGACATGAGCCATGCCAGCATGAGAGCCGGGTGGAATTTGGGGAA
Organism: Glandirana rugosa; assembly: GCA_018402905.1. Classification (NCBI taxonomy): domain Eukaryota; kingdom Metazoa; phylum Chordata; class Amphibia; order Anura; family Ranidae; genus Glandirana; species Glandirana rugosa. The sequence continues at coordinate 877,023 of BLSH010349525.1, read as the reverse complement.
GCAATGCTGAGGGAGTATGTTGATGGCCCTAGAGGGACCCCTGCTGGGGAGGGTTTTTACCTTGGATTCCAGAGCTTTGGGTGTCTGGTTGGAAGGATCCTATGACAGCAGGCAATTGGAAGGAAGCTTTCCGGAAAGGCAGTGGAGCAGAGAGGGACAGAGTGAGTAGATCAGTATGGTGCAGGGACAGGCAAGGGGAGAGACTGTCACATGAAGCAGGTCTCTCTTGAAGATAGCAGTGTGCTCCAGTCTTCATCCAACCTTGCCATGGGAAGTCTCCAGTGTGTCAGTCGGGTAGACTGGGAAGAAGAAGCAGCCAGGTGAGCTGGTGAATTGGCAGCCATTTGGGCTAGCATTGTCTGCAGAAGTAGAGCTGGGATCAGTGTCTACAGGGAAACAGAAGGAGTTTCAGCATGCAGTTCACTCCACATGTGCTACTTTCTAATGTGTACAAAAAGGTTAACCCTGTTTGGGACTTTAACCACTTCAATACCGGGCACTTAGAACACTTCCTGCCCAGACCAATTTCCAGCTTTCAGTGCTGTTGTGATTCGAATGAGAATTGCACGGTCTTGCGACGCTGTACCCAAACAAAATTTTTATCATTTTGTTCCCACAAATAGAGCTTTCTTTTGGTGGTATTTGATCACCCCTGCGTTTTTTATTTTTTGCGCTATAACAAAAAAAAGACCGAAAATTTGGGAAAAAAAAATTTTTTTCTTTGTTTCTGTCACAAAAATTTGTATAAAGTACATTTTCTCCTTCACTGACGGGCACTGATGTGGCTACACTGATGGGCACTGATGAGGCTACACTGACGGGCACTGATGAGGCAGTACAGATTGGCACTGATGAGGTGGCACTGATAAGGTTGCACTGATGATGGGGCAAATATGCAGCACTGATGGGCAGCACTGACAAGCAACACTGACGGGCACTGATACGTGGCACTGATATGCGGCACTGATGGACACTCCTAGGCGGCACTGATAAGTGGCACTGGGCACTGATGGGCACTGATAGGGGGCACTTTTAGGTGGCACAGGTGGGCACTTTAGGTGGCACAGGTGGGCACTGATAGGTGGCACAGGTGGGCACTTATAGGTGGCAGTGGTGGGCACTGGTGCAACAAGCACTGTTAGGGATGGCACTGGCAGGCATCATACATGGGCACAGTGCCATCCCTACAGTGCATAATATGGCCCTTACCTGGCGGTCTAGTGGGGGCTCCCTGGTGGTCCTGGGCAGCCTCTGTATGACTTCCCTGGTGGTCCTGGGCGGCCTCCTTGCAATGTCCGGGGGGGCTCCCTGGTGGTCCTGATCCGGCTCCCTGGTGGTCCAGTGGGGGTGATCCTGAGGGTGGCTGCGCTGATAAACGTTCAGCGCAGCCCCCCCCTGTCAGGAGAGCAGCCGATCGGCTCTCCGCTGCTCAGGTCTGCAGACCTGAGCAGAGGAAAAGCCGATAAATGGCTCTTCCTATTTACACTGTGATCAGCCGTGATTGGCCTTTTACCTCGGTCGGTAATGCGGTGGGTCAGACTGACCCACGGCACCACCGATCGCCGCGATGCGCGCCCCCAGGGACGCGCGATCGCGGATTATCCTGAGGACGTCAATAGACGTCCAGTCAGAATAGTGAAACACCCACCCGGACGTCATTTGTCAATGCGCCGGGCGGGAAGTGGTTAAAGGTAGTTGGGGAATGTAGAAAAGTAAGGAAGGGTGTAACAGTAACTATATAAAATATACAAAATTTATTAGCATACAATAAAATGTACAAACATAGTCCCTACTGAGGGGACGATAAAGTTACATAAAAACATGACATGATGAGAATTGTCAATATAGGCACCCAGGTTCTGTGGTGTACTGGAGCAATGATCTGGCCAGGAGAGACTACTACTGGCCCTTCATGCTTCAGGTGTTCCTAGTCAGACCAGAACCCGATGCGTTTCGGAACATTTGTTGTGTAAGTTCCTTCCTCAAGACAGAAAACAGGCAGGGTGTATAGTTTCTATAAATATAATGTACAGTAAGTCAGTAAAGCATAAATATAGTGATAATAACAATACATTTGGATCATAGAATGGCATAAAGGTGGATACAATGCACGTTTACATGAAACTCACAAAGAATCATCATTATGTGCAGAGATATCCGTGGTGAGATGATAAAGTACTCTACAGCTCAGCCCAGTTCAGTGGATATAGGTGCGGAACGTCATTGACCCATGGTCCATGCGCATGCTGGGACCGTGCAATAGTCTGGCGTTAGGGCGTAGCCATGTGCACTAGATAGTCCGAATCTAAAAGTAAGATCGATAAATGCTCAGACAAAAGCTTTGACAGAAACTTTAAGACTTTTTAAAGAAATAATAAGGAAAAGTAACTGCGTAAACAATGATATATTATGCTGCAGTTGTTAGTTATAAACTGGAGCATAAGGGGCAGCAAAACAGACCTATCATTAAAGACCTAGCCATGCATATGCCATTTTCATTTACCTGTGCAAAGAGTCTGTTTGTCTGCTGTGAGGCTGATGAGAGATTCACCAGACTGAGCATAGGTAGGACTTGGCCTTAAATATTGTCTGGCTGCCTATCCTGCCCCCAGGGCGAACCATTTGTCGTCATAGGGGAGGGGGATGAAAAAAGGTAATTTAGTGTCAGGAAAGTATGAAAGCTGAAAATGCCAGCAGTACTGACAAGAGGAGACCTGTATAAATATCTTGCCATGGCTGTCAGAGCGGGGCTTGGTGTGGTGCTTATTATCATGATGGCCCGGGGTATTAAACCAGTGATGGCATTAAAATCCTGATGTTCCTTTGGGAATGCAGGTAGAAACATCCTCTCCCCTAACCCCAGAATTAGGCTCCTGCAGTTATTGTACCGGAGGAGCATTAGTGTGCCGGGCAGTGCAAAAGGAATGGGTGCAAACTTGAAGAACGGGCCACATCTACCTCCACAGAACAAGGAGAACCGCTGGGCTGAAGGACAAAAGAAAAAGAGCAAACACATTGTTATTATTATAGAAGACTCATTAATGTTGTTTATATCTGCACATGTATTGTTAAAGAATTAGAATTTGAGAGAACGGACAGCGTAGTCCCATTCATTTGTAATATGATTTGGGCTACGATACCAAGTCTGTAATAAGTACATGAAAATACAGACATGCATCTCCAGAATCATTCGGCATATCCCTGCTTTTGTACACATATAATTGCATTCAGGCTAACATCAAACCCTAGTGGTGGCAATAGTGAACTGCGTCTTCATATATATTAATTACAACATGAGTACCGCACAAATCATATACAGCTTGCTAAATATGGAAGTATGAAATTTTGCCTAAGGAGCCTGAAACATACAGAGAGAGGAGAACAAGGAAAGAGGAGAATAGAGTGGTAACATAATGTTATAGATCTTTGTCCCATGATCCAGAGGAGAATCCCTCTAAAAATGGTTTTAGGTTAAACGCTAAATTTAACCCCAGCGCCCTGGTGGCCTCGAGGTTATAGATCCAGCGCAGCTCCCGCTGTAGGAGTATTTTATTGAAATTTCCTCCCTGGAGGCTGAGATGGACCTGATCCAGGGCTACAAAGCGCATCGGGGGGAAGGAGCCCCCATGTATCATAGTAACATGATGACCCAAAGGCAGCTCGGGGTCGCGCTTGCGCATGCTGAGAACATGGCAATATATTCATAGCCCGAGCTGCTGCTGGGTCTTACCCACATAGAAACATCCACAGCTGCACAGTAGTAAGTACACCACATAGGAAGTTTTGCAGTTCAAAAGTGTTTAGGGCGTAGTATACGCCCATTAAGTAGCTGAATAAAGGTTTGGGTTTCTATGAACTGGCAATGGGAACATCCTCCACATTTGAATGTACCTCAGAATTTACATGGATCTCCAAGTGTCTTTCCTTTTTATTCGCTGTGAACCAATTTATCTGCTACAGAGGATACCCTTTGGAAGGTAATCAATGGTTTTGGAGGGACAAACTGGCCCACAGATGGGTCCATGGTCAAAAGATGCCAGTGTCTATTTAAGATGTTTTTTGTTGTTTGTGTTGTGTGGAATATCGTGTGATAATCCTAGTTGCATTATTGTTTTTTGTTTTTTATGGGAGAACAGCAGATCATATCTGGCAATGCCAGAGGCACATTGGTATGCCCTTTTGAGGCATGAATCGCTGTACCCCCTTTCATGGAGGCGAATGCCTAGGCGGTCTGCCTCTTTTTGGTATAGCTCGTCACTCGAGCAGTTCCTTCTTGCTCGGAGGTACTGGCTATACAGTATAGAGGTAATTAAAGGCATTGGGTGAAAACTGCTAACGTGTAGGATGGTGTTTCCGGAGGTAGGTTTCTGGAAAAGGTCACAAATTAGATTACCCTTTGGTCCATTTTTGTGCTACTTTCTAAGGGACTGAGAGTTCCTAGCCTGTAAGGGGCTGTTGCTAAACTAACAAAAGACTGTTAGTCCCTAAAGGAGTGAACCAAGTGGAGCTCTACAAAGAATCAAGATTTGTGCATGAGGATCAAGTGGAAGCTGTAAATAGAGAGGAAGTTGTCCCTGGTTCTGTTGTCATTGTCAAGTAGGGCATCCCATAAGTCCCATCCCCATCCAAGTTATAATCTCCGAAAAAAAACAACAAAAACAAGCTCAAGAACTATTTTCTCTGTCTGGATGCAAGAAGGAAATGCTGTGTGATTGGTTGTGCGGCAGTGGGGAATCCTGACATTCGCAACTCCTATGGGGGTAGTGCTACACATGCGTTGAGGTGCCATTTATTTTAAATGGCACTCAAACACACTAAGGCAAGGAAGCTGTGTTGTAGTGTATCGCAATGCTCAGCAAAGCAAGGTAATGAGTTGCTGTTGCTTTAAAAAAAAGGTCATGATTTTCGGCGTGCAAGGGAGTATTGGCATTCATTTGAACAGGCTGCCATAAAACAATGCACGTTAAATTCCAACTTAACAGGCATTAATGTACAACAAAGTAGTAAATAGGCCTAAGGGATTTTTAAATGCAAGCTGTGTAAGAGGCTGAACTTGACTATCAGCCTCATACAGGCCATGCACAGTAGGACTGGAGTATGATAGGAAGAAGCAGCACAAGGAGCCAATCAGTTCAAGTGCTGACAACAAGAATGCTGATAGGAGGAGAAAGTTTATGACAGAGATAACTTCATCGCTGGACTGCTTCTCCTTTCACTGCCCAGGATGACCTAGTTTCAAGAGAAGTGGGTTGAATGAAGCAGGCCACCAGACTAGTGATATAATTCATTTTTATTTTGTATTTTTGGGCTGGAGTCCAGCTATAATTACCCTTAAATTTAGGCAGCCATGTATAAAAAGGTGGTTTACACTAGACAAGAGCCATGCAACTAATAATTGTAGATATATTTTTACACTGTTTGATTTGGTGCTGGATCCCCTAGATCAGTCATTCTTAACTGGGGTTGCTAAAGTTTTCCTTAGCTGTGGTTGGTTGACCTCCTTAAAGAAGGTGCCTGCATAGTTCCGGGGCCAACGCTACTCGACACAACCAGCAGCATGACTCAGGAGAGCAATTTTTCCATTCAGGGTTCCCTGAAACCTGAAAATTATTTCAAATGTTCCTCTGAGGTAAGGAAGTTGAGAAAGGCTCTAAATTCATTAGAGATCACTATATTATAGTAATGTGATTTAATGCCCCATGGCTTAAAATATCCAGTGCAATCCAGACTTAATTCTGCCCAAGGATGAGATTGCTTTTCCTCCTCAATGTAAATTACTGTAAGTGTCATATTTAGGAATATATTTTACTACATTGCCTCACTATGTACTAGTTGCCTGACTATCTCTGGATTCCATACTTTCTCACATTGGACCATAACATGTTAGCAAATCAGGAAATTTACTCCAGAGCTCCTGATCTCCATTATTCCAGGCCACCGAATGAGAAGGCCCTTAAGACACTGGATCAGCATCAGTCAGGGGACTAGTATTTTCAGAAGGGAATATCAGAAATGGCATTTCAGTAAAGGTTTCTTTCAGTCTTGCTAACAGAATTACTTCAATAGAAATGGGTTTGAAGCTGAGCTCCAGAATTATATTAAAGGGTATTAAATGAATGCAGCTCCGTATTCAGTAATAAATTATTAAATCTATTTTTAAATGCAGTCAGTGGGTGTACCTGAATTTGACTTGGTATGCAATCTTATAAGATCTGGATGCTAGCATTCCAGACAGGGTAAATTGCAGGCTAGGGTAGGCGAGTGGGCCTACCTATACTAGGTTGCTCCCAGGACTTAATACACACAGCTATATGCTCTAGAATGCTGCAAACAGATCCAATATATTTGAAGGGAAAATATACCATGCAGAAATAGAGAAAAACAAAATGGCAGGTATGTTAGTGGATGGGTGGACAAGAATGAGCTAATGCAGGTGACAAACGGCAGATGTAATCCATGAATGTAACAAAGGTCAGGCAGTAGGTGCAATCTGTGAAAGTAGCAAAGTTCAGGGCAGGCAGCAAACATTGGTTGTAATTCACAAATGTAGCAAAGGTCAGGGCAGGTGGCAGACAATAGGTGTAATCCTTGATAGAGTTGAGCGGACACCTGGATGTTCGGGTTTGGGTTTTCGTGGAAAAGTTCGGGTTCGAGTTCGGTCCAAACTTGACCCCGGACCCCGAACCCCATTGAAATCAATGGGGACCCAAACTTTTGGGCACAAAAATGGCTGTAAAAAAGTCTTGGAAAGTGCTAGAGGGATGTAAAAGGAAGAAAAGTGGGGGAAAGAGTAGGACAGGTGCCCTGCAAAGAAATGGGGATAGGGAAATAACAATAATCTGTCCCTTACAGCACCAGCAGCATCCTCTCCCTACACTAGCCTGAGAGCATATGACATGCAGGACTACGTGACTCCAGCTCATACAGAGGCTGGGTCACATGATGCACTGGCCAATCACAGCCATGCCATTAGTAGGCATGGCTGTGATGGCTTCTAAGAGCAAACCAGTGAAACGCTTGTTGATTGGCTGCCCTGCGGCTATTCAACAAGTGGGAAAAAAATACCAGAACCCAGAACCCGAACCCAAACTTTTTTTTCAAAAGTTCGGGTTCGGGTCCCGAACACTGCAAAGTTTGGTACGAACCCGAACTTTACAGTTCGGGTTCGCTCAACTCTAATCCTTGAGTGTAGCAAAGGTTGGCAACAAGAATAATCAAGTCATCAGACACGGTCCTGTGCCAGAAGCCAATTATTGATGGGGGGGTTGCTGTTGAATTTTTGCCTGGCAACTGAAAAGAGAGCCGAGAAAAATATAGTAGCTGGGGGGCAACATTTTGATACCCAACAACCAGGAGCCATGCCAGTCCTTGAGGAAGAGGTTCTGTATCCCATTGCTCAGCGACCAGGACATACTGTAAGCTGACATTGGGAGGAGAAATGTCGTTTTCTCATTGTCCCCCAACCAGGATGCAAATATCCTATACAGCAGAGCTCAACCTAGGAGTGGGAAAAGCAGAACAAGGAACCAGTGCTTATCTAGAAATCTTATATAAAAAATAATCATGCTGATAGAAGGAGAGGTGAGATCATTCATCAGTTGCTTCCCCCTTGACTGTCCAGTCACAGTTTAGCGGAGGGACCTGTTAGTGTAAAATAACAGCAACAGAGAAAAATCAGGTCCTAATCCCTGCCAAACTGGGCTATGCCATATGCAGGGCTGTGTAAATGTCAGGACTGGGTGAGCAGGAGTACAAATCCTTTGGCAGGTAAAACAGAACCCTTTATGAATTTCAGTGTATTTAACTCTTTGTCTGGAGTTCAGCTCTGAGCATACTTATGGATGCCAGGGCTAGATTAATGAAAAGGATACATTGGTTGTAGGGACGGGCCAAACACCCCCCCCCCCACACCCGGTTTGGTTCGGTTAGCACCAGAACATGCAAACAGGCAAAAAATTTGTGCGAGCATTAGAACACCATTAAAGTCTATGGGACCCGAACATGAAAAATCAAAAGTGCTCATCTTAAAGGCTTATATGCAAGTTATTGCCATAAAAAGTGTATGGGGACTCGGGTCCTGCCTTAGGGGACATGTATCAATGCAAAAAAAGTTTTTAAATCAATTGTTTTGTCAGGAACAGTCATTTAATAATGCTTAAAGTGAAACAATAAAAATGAAATATTCCTTTAAATAATGTGCCTGGGGGTCCCCTTAGTCTGCCCATAAAAGGGCGCACCTCTGTGATGTTTAGAACAGTGCCACCGCAAAAATACATTTGTAAAGGAAAAAAGTAATTTAGACTCTCAGCTGTAATGTATTGCCGGCTGCCAGCAATATACTAAAAAAATCACTGAAAAAATTTGCGTAGGGTCCCCCCCCAGTCCATACCAGGTCCTTTGGGTCTGGTATGGATTTTAAGGGGAACTCCATGCCAAAATTTTAAAAAATTGACGTGGAGTTCCCCCTAAAATCCAAACAAGAACCTTATGTGAGCATGCAACCTGGCCGGCCAGGATGGGGGGGAAGCAGCTCGGCCCGAGCATACGTATGTTGTTTGCTTGATCCCCGAATTTAGAACATTATGGGGTTTTTGAAGTGACTTTGGCACCACTGAATGCCCCATAATGCATAGTGCGCAGACGGCGCATTGACGTATGGGTGACCCCGCCCCTTCTGACATCATATGACATCAGAGGGGCGGGTCACTTAATTACGTCACTGGGTGGCCCTGCCTTTCACTATAAATAAACTGTCAAAACAAATAGAGCTCAGTCGGCGGGAGCCCTCCCATGGAAGAGGAGCTGTTGCACCTTTTTTTTTTCCAGGTCCGCCCCGCGCCGTAATTGACGATGGATTACAGCGGGGACACTTTTTTTTCATTTTTAATAAAGGACTTGTCCCTTATTGTCTCCTGTGTTTTTTTTTCTTTTTTGACACTTTTTGGGGATGTAGTAGGGGTAAGATGTACCCGATACTAATTCACATGGGGGGCTGGAATCTGGGGCCTCCTTTATTAAAGATTCCAGATTCCGTTAAGCCCCCGCAACCACAGCCCAGGGACAAGGTGCTTTGGGGTGGGGGGGCGCAGAGCCCCCCTGCCCCAAAGCACCCATACTCCCCATGTTGAGGGCACGTAGCCTGGTACAGTTCAGGGGAGCCGCTCGCCTGTCCCCTCCCTATCCTGGCTGGCCAGGTTGCATGCTTTGATAAGGGTCTGGTATGGATTTTAGGGGGGACCTTACATCAATTTTTTAAAAAATTTTGCTGTGAAGTTACCCTTAAAATTCATACCAGACCTGGTATAGACTGGGTGGGGGGGGAACCCTACGCAAATTTTTTCAGTGATTTTTTTGTATATTGCAGAGAGCCGGCAATACATTACAGCCATGATTTTAAATGACTTTTTTCCTTTACAAATGTCATTTTGCTCTGCACTGTTCTAAACATCACAGAGGTGCACCCTTTTACAGACAGACTAAGGGGGCCCCCCAGGCTCATTATTTAACCACTTGCCGACCGTGTAGCGTAGATACACGTCGGCAAGTGGCACCCATTGTTGTGGGAGGACATTTTATAACGTCCTCCCACAATCAGGCTCCCGCGCGCGCGGCAGTCTCTGTGCTCGCCGGGTTCTCGGGACCCGGCAGTTTACCGATCAAGGTAAAGGGCCATTGGCAGCGACCCTTTACCACGTGATCACGCCGTCCAATGACGGCGTGATCACAATGTAAACACTGCAGGGTCATCAAGAGTGTCAGCTCTCTCATCTCCTCACAGCGATCCAGTTTGTGAGGAGAAGAGAGAGATCGATGCCCTGCAGTGAAAGTCAGTGAGTGTGTGAACATTTTTATTGCACCCAGCAGTGCCCAGCTGTGCCCACCAGTGACCAGCAGAATATAATTTCTGCTGATAGTGCCACCAGTGCCATACCTGTGCCACCTGTGCCACCACAGTGCCACAACAGTGCCATCAGTGCCTCTAAAGTGCCATCAGTGCCACTAAAGTGCCATCAGTGTCACTACAGAGCCCATCTGTGCCACCAGAGTGCCCGCCTGTGCCACCAGAGTGCCCACCAGTGCCACCTGTGCCCACCTGTGCCCATCAGTGCCACTACAGCGCTCATCTGTGCAAGCAGTGCCACACCAGTGCCACACCAGTGCCGCATCAGTGCCGCACCAGTGCCACGTCAGTGCCACACCAGTGATCATCTGTGCCACCTGTGCCACTACAGTGCTCAGCCAAACTACAGTACTCATCTGTGCCATCAGAGTGCCCATCAGTGCCACTACAGTGCCACATGTGCCCACCAGTGCCACCAGTGCCCATCAGTGCCACCAGTGCCCACCAGTGCTACCTGTGCTAATCAGTGCCACTACAGAGCTTAGCTGTGCCATCAGTGCTACCTGTGCTAATCTGTGCCACTACAGTGCTTATCTGTGCCTTCAGTGTCACCGCAGTGCCCCACGTGCCCATCAGTGCCACACCAGTGCCACCTGTGCCTTTATTGCCACTAACGTGCTCATCAGTGCTACTACAGTACTCATCAGTGCTACATTTGTAATCTACAGTAATCCATCTTTGCCATCAGTATCAAATCAGCTCAACCAGCGTGTCCTTCAGTGCTACCTGTGCCCACCAGTGCCCCCTGTGCTCATCAGTGCCCACCTGTGCCACCTGTGCCCATCAGTACCACTACAGTGCTTCTGTTTTATCAGTGTCACTACAGTGCTACACCAGTACCACACCAGTGCCTTCATTGTCATCAGTGCCACTACAGTGCTCATCTGTGCCTTCATTGCCACTAAAGTGCCCATCAGCGCCACTACAGTGCCCAAAAGTGCACATCAGTGCCCATAAGTGAGCGCTCATCAGTGCCTGTCAGTGCCAGCTTATCAGTGCAGCCGCAGTGCATTAGTGCACATCAGTGCAACCTCATCAGCGCCCATCAGTGTATCTACATTGCACCAGTATGGCAAAAAAATATTCTGCTGAGGAGGCATACCAGATTCTGAGCCTGAGCCAGAGCGAAGAGAGCAGCGGGGAGCTCTCTGAGTCTGCATCCAATTCCGATTCGGATTATGAGCCAATCCTAACCAGTGAGTCTGATTCAGAATCGGAGGAAGAAGAACTGGTGCCCAGGAAACAAAGGCGTTCTGGTGAGGAGCAGCAGGCTACTACAAGTAGTGCAGTGCCATCCACCTCTGACGCAGTGCCATCTACATCTACCGCAATGCCATCCACCTCTAGTGCAGTGCCACTGCAACAAAGGCCAAGGACCCATGCCAGCCTTCCCTATTTCCTACAGAACCCCCTGTGGCTTCCATCTAGTTCCGGAGCAGTAAACCTGCCTCCTTTTACCGCCCAGCCAGGTGTCCAGGTGAACACCGAAGGTTTTGCACTAATTGATTTTTTTAATTTAATTTTTACTGAGGACTTTCTGTCATCCATCGTGGCCCAGTGCAACCTTTATGCCCAGCAGTACATCGCAGACAACCCCTGTTCTAGTTATGACCGACCTTTTGAATGGTGGGAACTTACTGTGGCCGAATTTAGACTTTTTTTTAGGCCTAACATTTAATATGGGAATCACAAAAAAGAACGAACTGTACTCCTATTGGTCTACTAAGCCCATTCACCACATGCCAATTTATTCGTCCCTCATGCCAAGGTCAAGATACCTTAGAATTATGCGCTTCCTCTACTATAATGATAACGCGCAGTGCCCTCCCCGCAATGACCCAGCTTTCGATAAATTATTTAAAATTCGCCCCCTTCTAAATTTTTTTTCTGAAAAATTTCCCCAATTATATACCCCCAACCAAAACATCTCTATTGATGAGTCCCTTGTCAAATTCACAGGCAGACTGGCCATAAAACAGTTTATCCCCAGCAAAAGGGCCAGATATGGGGTAAAGGTATATAAACTTTGTGACAGAGCCACCGGCTACATCTACTCCTTCTTTGTCTATGAAGGAAAGGACACCCAACTGCATCCCCGTGAATGCCCTGAATATATTGGAGCCAGTGGAAAGGTTGTTTGGGAGCTAATCTATCCACTACTTGGAAAAGGATACCACCTTTATGTGGATAATTTTTATTCAAGTTTGCCCCTCTTCCGCAACCTTTTCCTGAGGCAGACTCCAGCATGCGGTACGGTCCGAGCCAACAGAAAGGGCTTCCCGCAAAGGCTCGTTCACGAAAGGCTAAAAAAGGGGGAGACGGCGTCTTTGCGGAACCAGGAGCTATTGGCTGTCAAGTGGAGGGACAGACGGAACGTCCACATGCTGACTTCAGTACACAACGACACCTATGTGGAAATCCCCAGGAGGAGAGGAGGCACAATCCGGAAGCCATCTTGTATCAATGATTACAATTTGTTCATGGGGGGTGTCGACTTCAATGACCAGATGATTGAACCCTACCTTCCCACAAGAAAATCCCGCCACTGGTACAAAAAAGTTTTCATATACCTTTTCAGTTTGGCCATGTATAATAGTTATATCATTTGTCAAAAATCAACCCAGAACCCCATATCCTTTCTAGAATACACTGAAGAAGTCATCACCACCCTTGTGTACCCTGAAGGCCCACCAGAAAACATTTGCTTGAATGCAGTGAGCAGACTACAAGAACGGCACTTTCCTGAAAAACTCCCCTTGAGTGAAACAGGCCAAAGACGCCAGAAAAGATGCCGGGTGTGCTCCAAAAGTGAAGGTAGAAGAGACACCATATTTTTTTGTCCCCAATGCCCTTCTCAACCAGGCCTCTGTATAGGTGACTGTTTCCGCCGTTACCATACTCCACTACAATATTAGTGAAGTATGGTAAACGTAATTGTCATTTACAGCCACACCCCTTATGCCACTGCACTGCACATACCGCTGCCTTCTTCGGAACTGACCCTGGCCTGCTATATGACCACGCTTCTGCCTCACGCTAAAAATACATCTGCCTGCTTCGGAACTGACCCTGGCCTGCTATACGACCACTCTTCTGCCTAATGTTAACATACCTCTGCCTGCTCTGGAACTGACCCTGGACTGGTTGACCACTTTTTTTGCCTACCTCCTGGACTGAACTTTTAGCCTGCTGCTGGAGTAATGGGATTCACACACAGGGGTCTCACATATGTGAGGGGATCCAGAATTTGTTTTTCGGGATGAAAAAACTACATTTTTCGTTTTCTCATTTCCGGACTAGGGTCTGGAGACTCGGAGGCTTTGGGTGGGAGAAGCCTCTACCTCTGTCCCCATTCTTTCCTGGCCTGCTACCCGTACTATGGATCCTGTTCCTGCCTACTACCAGGATCAATATTTTGGCACTGCCGGAAATATCTCCAACTGCACTGACCCTAGACTGTATATGGACAGTACCCCTGCCTGCATGGACTATGGACAATATTCCTGCCTGCTGCCTGGAGAATTCTGTTCGCTGACGCTGACCACGTCCCTGCCTGCTGCCTAGATCAGGGCTGTCCTCCTGTGGATCATGGCACTACTAAACCCACAGGTAATCTTTTGTTTGCACTTTGCTCAGCAGAATGTTTTTTTGGGGTGTAATTCTTGGTATGTACATGCTATATCTTAGAAATATAAAGAGGTTTCAAAAATGTGATAGGTTGTCAGGAAATTAGATGCATAATGTATGTCCCTAGAACACCTGATGGTGCTCCTTAGATGTTGGGTCTCTGTATGTGGCCAGGCTGTGTAAAAGTCTCACACATTTGGTATCGCCATACTCAGGAGGAGTAGCAGAATGTATTTTGGGGTGTCATTTTTGCTATGTACATGCTATGTGTTGGAAATATCTTATAAATGAACAACTTTGTGTAAAAAAAAATGTGTTTTACATTTTTTTCCACATTTTCCAAAAACTTCTGGAAAAAAATTAACCATTCAAAAGACCCACTATGCCTCATAGATTATACGTTGGGGTGTTAGCTTTCCAAAATTGAGTCATTTTGTGGGCGTTTCCATTGTTCTGGTGCTCCAGGGCCTCCAAAAATGTAATAGGTGGTTGAGTAATGAGATGTGTAATTTTTGCTCCTAGAACGCCTGAAGGTGCTACTTCAATGTTGGCCCAGGCTATGTGGCCAGGCTATGTAAAAGTCTCACACTATTGGTATCGCCATACTCAGAAGGAGTAGCAGAATGCATTTTGGGGTGTCATTTTTGATATTTACATGCTATGTGTTGGAAATATCTTATAAATGGACACATTTCTGGAAAAAAAATGCGTTTTCATTTTTTTTGCACATTTTCCAAAAACTTCTGGAAAAAAATGAACCATTCAAAAGACTCATTATGCCTCATAGATTATACGTTGGGGTGTTAGCTTTCCAAAATGGGGTCATTTTGTGGGTGTTTCCATTGTTCTGGTGCTCCAGGGCCTTCAAAAATGTAATAGGTGGTTGAGTAATGAGATTTGTAATTTATGCTCCAAAAACGCCTTAAGGTGCTACTTCAATGTTGGGCCAGGCTATGTGGCCAGGCTGTGTAAAAGTCTCACATATTTGGTATCGCCATACTCAGGAGGAATAGCAGAATGTATTTTGGGGTGTAATTTGTGGTATGCACATGCCACGTGTGAGAAATAACCTGTTACAATGACCATTTTGTGAGAAAAAAAAAATCTTCATTTTGCAAAGAATTGTGGGAAAAAAATTACTACTTCAAAAAACTAACCATGCCTCTTAATAAATACCTTGGAATGTCTACTTTCCAAAAAGGGGTCATTTAGGGGGTATTTGTACTTTCCTGGCTTGTTAGGGTCTCAAGAAATGAGATAGGCCATCAGTATATCAGGTGTGATCAGGTGTGATCAATTTTCAATGATTGCCACCATAGCTTGTAGACTCTATAACTTTCTCAAATACCAAATAATATACACTTTATAAATTTTAGCAAAAATGTATGAAGAAAAATTATTAATTAGCAAGACTTTATAACAGAAATGAAGAAAAATGCAATTTTTTACAAAATTTGCGGTCTTTTTTCATTTATAGCGCAAAAAATAAAAAACCCAACACTGATTAAATACCACTAAAAGAAAACTCTATTTGTGTGAAAAAAAGGACGCAAATTTCATATGGGTACAATGTTGCATGACTGAGTAATTGCCATTCAAAATGTGAGAGTGCCGAAAGCTGAAAATTGGTCTGGTTAGGAAGGGGGTTTAAGTGCCCAGTTGTCAAGTGGTTAAAGGAATATTTCATTTTTATTGTTTCACTTTAAGCATTATTAAAATCACTGCTGCTGAAAAAACTTTTTTTTGCATTGATACATGTCCCCTAGGACAGGACCTGGGTCCCCATACACTTTTTATGGCAATAAATTGCATATAAGCCTTTAAAATTATCACTTTTGATTTTTTCATGTTTGGGCCCCATAGACTTTAACGGTGTTCAAATGTTCAGATACATTTTTTGTCTGTTTGCATGTTCTGGTGCGAACCGAACCGGGGGGTGTTTGGCCCATCTCTACTTATGTTCGACTCGAACCGCGGGCCCATCCCTAATTGGTTGTGGCCTTGGGAAGCACAGTTGCTTGGTGTTGCATCTGCAGCTTACGAACATCCAATAGTTCCCATGTCCAGTTTTGAATTTTTTATGTATTTTTTGTTATTAATAGTGATTGGATACATCTAGTAGCTTTTAAAAAAAAGAAGAAAAGATTTATCTTCATTTTTGAGTGGAATGGAAACACTAGGTTGAATTGTCTGGTAAAAGCCAGCAATGGTGAACTGTTGCATACGTTCCTTTACATGCTATTTAAACAAATAAAGCCTCGTACACACGGTGCAACGGTCGTATGAAAATGGTCGTACGACTGCTTGTTGTACGATCATCTGACCCTTAGAATGCGCAATTAGAACAGCCTACATGTCACGATCGTACAACAGAAGTTGGATGAGCAGACTAGAAAACTTTGGTTGTACCAACAAGCGATCGTATAACCGTTGTACTGTGTGAACAGAGAAGTTGGTCCAACAAGTTGTACTGTGCAAAACACGCATGCTCATAAGTCAGGAACGCCCGGAAGTGTCCGTTCGTTCCTAATTCACAAATGACATGCACCTGAACTTCCTCTTTATACCCTTGTAACACGTCACTACGTTCGGCTTGGTCGTACGATCGCTTAGTGCATGTCATTACGCAAGATACAACAGCCAACATACAATTTGGGCCGTTCGGTCGTACGATCATCGCATCGTGTGTACGAGGCTTAACATGCTCATTTATTGTGTTGGCTGCTGCACCATTCCTGCTGTAATTAGCAGAGTAAATATTTATTTCTTGAAAAAATTTGACTTTGGTATAAAATGGCTAAAATGATTAATTTTCATCATCAGAAATGTTAGTTGCCTTATCAGAAAACCTCTTGAATATTAAGGAGACCATGAAAATTGGACAAAGCGTTGACAAGGGATTCTAAGCGGCAGTTACGCTGCTTTGAATGATCAATTAGATGCTTGCAAACGAGCTTATCACAAATTACATGCCTGCAATATCTATTAATGTAATGACCTTGAAAACCGGCTCATTTTCTGCCTTAACCTAATGAGCATGGTGTGTGTAATCAATTAGGTCCACAATTAAAATTATAATTTGTCCACTGAACTCTGCAACGTTGGTGATGCAAATGTTTCCGCTGTTGTGAACCTGGAGGTAGATGGTGACACAGATCACATTTCTTCAACTGCTCTCAAAAATATCTTATGAACCAGTGATTCGGTCACCTGTTTAATATTAAAATTAACACCTGGATTAACTAATGTGTGTGGTACGAGTAATCCAATTCCGTCTTTTACTCGGCCAAAAGTTCCAGTAATGTAATTATCTATAACGTCCGTACATTAAACACTATTCGAGCAAACGTTCGTAGATTAACTAGTAAGTTTCGTCGCATTGACGGCGAATCTTAGGGAACAGTTGCGAAACAGGTTAAAAGTACCAGAGGAATTATAAGTTCTCCAAAAGACTATTCCGTTGATTGTAAAGACTACTACTTTTAATTAGTAAAATCGGTAAAATATGGTTTCAGTTTAAAAA
>BLSH010349525.1:827847-844948 GCA_018402905.1 Glandirana rugosa | reverse complement strand
TATTTACCCCTTATGAGTCTTACCAGACCACATCTTTCACCTCAAGGGGTTCCAAGACAGGACCCTGGTTAGGATAAGTTATATAAGTATTTGTTGAACCTCCTACCCCACTTCTCGAGTTAGAGTTATAAACGCCTACTATGGTTCGATTCATCTCGTTATTTGAGAGGTGTCCTACACCTTTGGAACGTTCTTCTAGACTTATTTAATCACCCTACCCCTTAGCTTGGTATCATCCGCAAATATTGAGATTGAGCTCTTCACCCCATCCTCCAAGTTGTTTATGAATATATTGAATAGGATTGGTCCCAGGACAGAACCTTGGGGAACTCCACTTTCTACACCAGACCATTCTGAGTATTCCCCATTTATCACCACCCTCTGGACTCTCCCTTGTAGCCAATTTTCAATCCAGGTGCTCACCCCTTGGTCCATGTTGAGGGACCTTAGTTTGTAAAGTAAACGTTTATGGGGAACTGTATCAAATGCTTTCGCAAAATCCAGGTACACCACATCTACAGGCCTTCCCTTATCTAGATGGCAGCTCACCTCCTCATAGAAGGTTAATAGATTGGTTTGGCAAGAACGATCCTTCATGAACCCATGCTGATTACCACTAATGATACCGTTCTCGTTACAATAATCTTGTATGTAATCCCTTATTATTCCCTCCAAGAGCTTGCCAATTATTGATGTTAAGCTAACTGGTCTGTAATTCCCAGGGATATATCTTGGTCCTTTTTTATATATTGGTACTACATTGGCTTTCTTCCAATCAGCTGGTATCATATCAGTCAGAAAACTGCTCTTAAAGATTAGGTACAAGGGTCTGGAAATAACTTGGCTAAGTTCCATAAGGACTTATTAGTGTTCAGTTTTTCAAGCCTATTTCTGATTTTATCCTCAGTCAGCCATGAGGGTGTTTCCTGTGACGTGCCATGAGGATCAGCATTGCAGTTCTGAATAATTGAGCCCCCGGTTTCCTTCATGAATACTGAGGAGAAAAATGAGTCCTTCATCACACAGCTTGATGAAGGACAGGTTATGTCCGAAACTGTACAGTCGCTTGGAAAACTGCTTGTAATTTGAAGATATCAAGTAAAGAAATTTGCATAAGGAGAAGTGTGTCCCGACGTTTCATTTTATATATATATATATATATATATATATATATATATACACAGCGTATTGAGCGTGCTCTATATAACTGCACCTAAGGTATATAGTCCACTTTACGTGGTGTATAATAATATATATATATATATATATATCTATATACACACAGCATATTGAGCATGCTCTATATATCTGTACCTAAGGTATATAGTCCACTTGGCGTGGTGTATATATATAAATATATATATATATATATATATATATATGCTAGACTGTGTATATATATATATATATTTTTTCTCTACACTAACCTGTCTGCACTAACTAACAGATATATATTTAGATATTTATCTATCTAGTTAGCTATCTATTTTCTGTGATTTTTGTCTGTTTTTTTACAGTTTTTTTGAAGCTAGCTATCTAAACTGCCTGATACAGGAACCTACGCTCTCTAACTACAAGCAGCGCCGACACACTATCATAGAGCCGCTGAACGAGTGGCTTTATATAGTGTGGGGCATGGATTGAGACTGCTGTGCAGTGATTGGCTAAAGGCATCATGCCTTTAGCCAATCAAAGCTCTCACAGCAAGCCGCTCGCTGATTGCCCAAAGCATGCAGGTCATGTGCATGCTTTGACCAATCAGCGGGCGGCATTCCGCCGCCATTTTAACACATTTTGGGGGTGGGCGAAGTTGCCTCAAACGCCCCATAATTTTCGGGGAAACCCGAACTAGCGAACAGGGGATGTTCAGATCGAACATACATTCGATCCGAACACGAACCCCATCCTTACTGCTCTCTCTCCTTGTGCAGGGTGACTGGTCTTGTCTCTGCCCCTCCTGTAGTTTTTGGCAGATATCTGTAGTGAGTGGGGCCTACTGGGCTTTTCCCACAGCTCTGCTCCTTAAGCCTAGTTCACACGGGCCGAATGTCGGGCGACATTGGCCGGTTCAATAGAAACCAGCCCACATTTGGCTCGTGTGTACTGCAGGCCATCTGACAGAATGGCCAGCTTCTGTCGAAAGGGGCATGACTGAAAAAGGTCTGCCACTCAGCTCCCGCTTAGCTTTTTCAGCCAATGGCTGAACACAATAGCACAGCAGGGGGGAGATCGTTGCACTAACATCGGATTGTTAGTACAACGGCTCCTCCTGAGCTCTCAGTTTTTTTTCATTCAGCCCTGTTGGTCGTGTGCGAGGCTTTACACAGGTTATATACAGCATAGTGACAATGGCACCGCTATTTTTATAAGGCATTTGGTAAACACAAAGTTGGTAGCTGATCAGTTTAAAGTCATTTTTTTTAATGCCTTTATTTAAAATTTCAAGTAAAAGCATAAAATTTAAAAACATACAATCCAAAATATATTTCCATACAAAGTAAGTTCCACAAAAGACATTTTACAAATATTTACATATTCCCTCCCCTAATCCCACCCCCTCCATGATACCAAATACGAAACCTCAAAACAAACAATATTCACAACATATCAGAAAAAACAAATGTATGTACAAAACAACCCTTATCAAAGCCACACTACCCCTATAATATCCTATCCCTCCACCCTATCCCTATATCAAACAAAACGTTCCTATTTTATCCCTCCTCGCTGTCCCTCCATCACCGGCTATGCTCACCCTGTAAAAAAAGCAAAACAAATGTTATTTTTCAAAATACTATTTAAACATTAATCAAAAAGAACTATATAAACCATTTTTCCACTCCTGCAATTTCCAGCTGTTCCTTGCTCTTATCTCTCCAAATTTTTTATAGTCAAAGAGAGCACAACTATAAACTCTACCACGGACCATGGCCACACATTCTTTCACTTTTATAGTCTCTTGCCTGAAGACCAAAACATTCCTCATATCCCATAAGCATTCTTTTACACAATTTACCACAATCCACAATACGTTCTCCTCCTCTTTTCCTAAACTATTCAAACCATACAATACCATCTCATATGACCCTCTTTTCACCCCCACCAACCCCTAAATCATCTTTTCCACCCTCCTCCATACCTTCCTTGCACATTCTCAAAAAATATGTACCACTCTCTCAATCCTACCACACCCCTCCCTTGGACACACCTTACTATCCACCAATCTCCTCCTCCTCTGAAATTCTCTCGTTGGCAAACACCCATGTACAATCATTCACACAATATCCTTCTGCCTATTATCCAAATCCTTAGAAGCCACGTTCTTCCATATCTTTTCACACTTTAACCCATTCAAACCCCCAATTCCTTCCAACTCCTCCCTTTCTTCCAATATTCTCATCACCTTCTTACTTTCACACCATTTCTCTCTTACTTTCACACCATTTCTCTCGTGTCACCTCATGTAAAGCATTCCTTCTTATACACCGCTCAATCCTCATATAAAACCACGGGGCATTAAAACATACTGGCTTCCTCAAATCCACCTCACATAACTTAAATCTTCGCAATACACCCCCTCCCGCATACCTTACCATACACCCTGTCACACTTTCTTTTCCACTCAATTTCACGCACATACTCACATACTTTATCACCAGAAATCTCTCAACGTTCACCAATCCTTTTCCACCATTCACCACACTTTTCATCAACTTCTCTATTTGTGAGGCCCAAAAGAAAACAAAAAACACACTTAAAATCTGCTTCAAGATTCTATCTGGTGCAGGAAACACATAGTATAAAAATAATAAAATTGGCAACACTACCGTTCTGATAATTAGTACTTTCCCCTCATCAAAGCCCTTAGAGACCAGAAGTCTACTTTTTTCTTCACCCTCACCAACACATCTTGCCAACTTTCTCTTCCATACAGATCCCAATCAAACTTAACCCCCAAAATCTTCACACCACCCTTATTTAATTTCCAGTCACATTGTTCAACTTCTCTCCACTCCCCAAAAAGCTTGCACTCACTTTTCCCCATATTCACACTAAATCCACTTGCCATACAGAAAGACTCTATCAACAATTTCACTCTCCTCAAACCTGCCATGCTACTACACACCACCTTCAGATCACCCATATACCCAATTACTTTTTAACTCCTCTCACCACTCCCAGGCACCGCTCTCTTACACATTTATCCGTAACCAACATCTTTAATAATGGTTCAATCACACACACAAAAAGTACAGTCGACAAGGGACAACCTTGCCTTACCCCTGAACCAATACCTATTTCTTTAGTTAACCATCCATTCACCAAAACCTTATTCACCATCCCCTTGTAAAAACACTTTATCCACCCAATCACTCATCCAGATATCCCCATTTTTCCAATACTTTAAACATAAACCCATGCTACACCCTATCACATGCTTTCTCAAAATCCACAGCCAACACAGACACCTCCTGCCTCCTTTCTTTGCACAACCATAACACATCCCTCAAATCCACCAAACTCTCTACAATCGATCTACCTGGCACCGCACACATCTGCTCCTTCCCCAACTAACTTCTCCACCACCACATTCAACCTATTCGCCAATACTTTTGCCACAATCTTGTAATCTATATTCAATAAAGATATAGACTTCCAATTTCTTAAGTCCCTCTTGTCCCCCTTTTTATATAACAAAACAATCACACTTTCCAACATTGAACCAGACATTCTTCCATCCTCCAACACTTTCTTAACTACCTCATATACATACTCCCCAATCATATGCCAAAATACACAATAAAACTCAACCGGTAATCCATCACTCCCAGGTGCTTCCTTTTCTTCATACATTTCACACACTCATCCACCTTATCCTTTCTCACGCACTCATTCAACATCCCCTTATCTTCCCTATCCAAACAATCCTCCACCTGTTCCAAAACCCCACTTTCAACCCTCTCATCCCTCTTCTTCTCAGTAAATAAGTCAGAATAAAACTTCTTCACACATCTTTTTATTCCCACTCACCTCACTCTGCTCCTTATTCAACACTCCAGACATTTCTACCTTTCCACCAAACACTTTCGTAAAGAAAAAACTCGTACATTTCTCATCCTCTTTCACCACCATTCTTGCTTGTGACACAATCTCTATTCCTTTTTGTTTCAAACACACCCTCAACTTCTCCCTTGCTTCCACCAACTAATTTCCGACATGCTCACCCCATTCTCTTAGTTCTTCCAAATACCTCAACCACTTTTGCCACCATTCATACGTTTCACGCTCTTTCCTCGCAAGCTCACGTCCTTTTTTAATAAAAAACACCTTCGTTCTCACTTTCACCCATTTCCACCATTCAACCACATTCTTAAAATCTCCCATTGAATTGAAAATGAACCAAGATTTAGGTTTTTGGACAAAAAAACAAAAATCAATTCTGGACTGAATACGGCCATCATCCTTGAAGTATGTGTAACCCCCATCCTCCCCAACATCCCTTAACCCGAAGACCCGCAACATATCCCCCAACTCCTTCCCAGACTTATCCACCCCACCACCACCACTAACCCCACCCACACACCTATCACCTGTCCTCATAATACAATTAAAATCACCCAAAACAAAAGTTGGTTCCTGACCACCTAATACAACTTCATTTTGTGAAATAATTCCACCCTCCCCTTTTTATCCAAAGGTGCATACACACAAAAAAGTTTAAACACACAACCCCCATATTCTAAAAACACCAAAAGACACCTCCCAATCACCCCCACCTTCCGTAAAAATTTTAGCCTTTTATTATTAAACTGAATCCCCCTCCGCTGCTCCTGTTCCAATCCAGAGACTATATTGACTCCCCATGGGTCCATCTTGCAGAATGTGGCTCCTCCCTCAGGTTACATTCCTGCAAACAAAAAACATCAGAAGTATACCTGGACAAGATTTTAGAAACTGCTGTCCTCCTATTAACAGATTCTATACTTCTGACGTTAAGAGAGGAGACTCTAAACTGCATCTAAAGGGAAAAAAACAGTGGGGATCACATTCCTGTCATTTATCCCTCTTTGCTGATTTCCCCCCGGGCTTTTCCTCTTGTCCTGGGCCCCTCCTCTGAGCTAACGCCAGCCATCATGGGTGTGCTCTCCTCTGTCATTTTCAGCTTCTCCTTCGGACCGGGCTTATTGTACCCATCACCTCCTGCAGACTTGCAACCTTACCAGTGCTTATGTAGGAGGTGGCCTGCGAGGAGTCAGATTCAATTGCCACCTCTGAATCTAACGATGTCACGGAATCAGAACAAGCACCTATATCCTGGGAGGGTGACCCAGGCCCCAACATTTTCCGCTTTAGAGAAAGCTGCCCCACTTCCATTTCCTCGTCCTCACTCTCTGTCACATCCTCCATCTCATCCCCCTCAGCCATAAGATGTCCAGGGACACCCTCCTCCTCGAGAGCAGGGGCCCCCTCAACCACGCTGGCTTCAACAGGGGAGGCACCCGACTCACCCTCCGTAGGCAGGCAAGAGTCATCTCGCACTACCCCATCCTCAGGTAGCCTTCCGGCCCCTTCATTGGAGGTTCTAGCATTTGAAGTGGCAGCTCCTCTAGCGACATCAGCATAAGACAGTGTGCTCTTACCAGCCTCTTCCTCCCTTGCGGCAACTGCAGTAGAAGCTTCTGGTACTTTAGGACACTGCATAGCCAGGTCCATACCACTCCCACAGATATGGCAGCTCTTTCCCACCGGACAATCACTGGACCATGGCCTGTCTTAAAACAGTTACGGCACACCTGCCCACTTTTGCATTGGTCTTTCGTGTGGCCAAAAGAAAAGCACGGTCTGCAGAAAGTCGGTTCTCTGGGATAAAACAGGTAACCCCGGTTGCTCCCAATCGAAAAGGACTGAGGGGGATGCTGTATACCACCGATACCTACTGTATCTGCTCTAAACCCCACCCAGAACTTCTGGCGCCCATTAAAAGTGTCCAGAACTTATTTCAATTTGGTGCCAGCCGAGACAGACTCGCAATACCTAAATAGGAAAGACCGAATTTCCTCATCACGCACAAAGGGGTTGAACATGTGCACTGAGAGGTACCCATGTTTTTTCTCACTAGACAGGAATGTGATCCCCTCCAGAATCTCCTCTCTTTCCTTCTCGCCCTTTCGCAGCAAACATGTCTGCAGGTCTTTCTTTTTCCAGAATGTAACATCATACAATCCAGTGCTAGGGAAACACATGCAGCAAAAAATGCTTTCTCTCGCCATGCCCAAAAAGCCTTCAATCAAATCCTCCTGAATGAAGTACAGTCCGACGTTGCTTCTCTTAGGCTTGGCTATGACCAGCCTTAAAGTATTAGGTGCTTCAGGAGCACCCGCCATATCCTACGCCCACCAATCCCACAGCCAACTCAAAGGATGGTAGGGAAAGGTGATCACACTCGCTAACATCAGGTAGCATCCCACCCAATAGCAGCAGGGGGTGCACCTGCAGGAAACACCACCAGGCTGAGTGGGACTGGTACCTTCCAAAACCTTTTGGATCCGACTCTTGGTCTTAGCAAAAAGGCAGAGAAGTGATCAGTTTAAAGTCAAATGGCTTTGTGTGCCATTGAGAAGGTGATTAGCTTCACCTGATTGGGTTTACAAGTCTTTTTTTTGGGGGGGTGATCCTTTTTCCAACTCAGTGATTCTGTTTTTGATTTTTTTTTTCTGACATGTTGGTGTTATATCTTTCACTTGGGTGTTATAAGTTGCACTAGTAAATACAGCTAGATAAAGCAAAAACTGTCTTCATTTCAAGCTGCAATGCAACAAATGTGATTATTTTAAAGGTAGTGATTCTTTTCTATACCCACTGTATAAATATACAATGTATTTTAAGGACAGTTAGTCTTTTAATGACCTCCTCCACCACTCTTATAACTACCTGCCTGGTCAGAGATTTTTGCAAAAGTGGCTATCTGGCTCCCAGGGCATTGTACAGCAAAGGTCTTAAAGCATTGAGGGCAGGTAAGTAAAAGACTTAGGTGGTTGCTACAGGACAGGTATTTTTTCATAATTAACTTGCTGGGGAGTAGGGATGGGCTGAACACCCCCCATTTCAGTTCGTACCAGAACATGCGAACAGGCACAAAATTATCTGAACATTTGAACACCGTTAAAAGTCTATGGGACCCGAACATAAAAAATCAAAAGTGCTCATTTTAAAGACTTATATGCAAGTTATTGCCATACAAAAGTGTATGGGGACCTGGGTCCTGCCCTAGGGGACATCAATCAATCCAAAAAAAGAATTTTAAATCGATCATTTTTTCAGGAGCAGTGATTTTAATAATAATTAAAGTGTCACAATAAAAATGAAATATTCCTTTAAATAATGTGCCTGGGGGGTCCCCTTAGTCTGCCTGTAAAAGGGTGCGCCATTGTGATGTTTAGAACATAGCCAGAGCAAAATTGTAATTTAAAATCGTGGCTGCAATGTATTGCCGTCTCCATCCCGGCTTTTATAGATAAAAATCACTGAAAAAATGTGCGTACGGTCCCCCCTCCAGTCCTTACCAGCCCTTTGGGTTTGGTATGTATTTTAAGGGGAACTCCATGCCAAAATTAAAAAAAAAAATTGACTTGGGGTCCCCCCTAAAATCCAAACCAGACCCTTTTTCAAGCATGCAACCTGGCCAGCCAGGATTGGGGGGGGGGTGTGGAATAGCGCTCGACGGACCCGAAAAAAAAAAGCCGCCCTTCCCTATAAATAAACAAAACAAAGCAACGCAGACAGCGGCAGCCCTCCCATGGAGGATGAGCTGTGAGCGCCGTCTGTGCACTATGCATTATGGGGCATTCGGCGGTGCCAAAGTCACGCCAAAACGCCCCATAATGTTCTAAATTCCGGGATCGGGTGAACGTATGCTCGGGCTGAACCGTTCACCCATCCCTACTGGGAATCAGGCAATGTCTTTTTATACATTTCACTTTACATTGCTGGGGAAACAGTATACAATGCAACGTTGGAATTACATTTTTTTCATGCAAGGTCTGCATGAAAAAAAAAAAAATAATAGAAACCAGCATGGTCATGTAACAATACAAACTGCACAGTAAATGTTGGAGGAATGTTATTCTTTCCTTGACTATAAGGGCAGACAGAGGCTCCACTTACGACTCCCTGTGATGATAAAGTCAAAATTCTATTAATGTTTTCTCTGCAGTTATTAGTATTCTCTTTTATAACATAGACTTTGGAAGCCTGTGTCTGCTTTATTATGCTGTTAGTGCATCGGAACCTTGATTAGAGGAGAGGTGTCATGAAATGTGTTCATGGACAATTATTGTCTTATTTTTTGGACTTAGCATTTTCTTGGTTACATTTTGATATTTACAGTTAAAGCATATGTCAAAGAAATAAAATGCATTTTGATCATCTCTGCAATACAGACACATTTCACTATGTTTTATCCCTTTAAATATGCTGTGAGGCCTTCAAAATCTCTTTTGATGTGCCAAAAATATTTCATGCTCCGTACATGCTTCATGCAACATCCTCTGAATTCCAAAGCATGAGTTGTCAACCTTGCCTACGTCATTTCTGATGCTTTACAAAAAACACAGAGCTCTCCTCACCCCCCCTCCTTTTCAAAGCCCTCCCATATCTCTGTAACCCCTCCTTATCTCCTCCTCTACACAACCCCTCCTTGTACACAGGCAGAAAGTAGTGGATATTATCATCTCACATGTTGTCTGGAAGAATCAACAGATTTTTTGCCCTTTTCAAACATATTAATTGATATAATAACCAAATAAAAGTGCAGCGCTATCCCAAATAAATGAATAAAAATAAATAAAGTCCCAAAAACAAATCACATTAAAAAAATCTTAAGCACAGAGCCTTACACACCAAAAACAGTGCTCTCTGTTTTATTTATTGAAAACCATCCACAGCCCATCCAAAAGAGACATACACTTTCAATATTAATAATGGAATTGCAGCTTCTCACAATTAAAAACAACACCTCATCCATATGTAATACCCATCTATCCAATATTTTGTAGCCAACTGTCACCACTTGCAGAGATTGCCAGTGGGATGGTGCTAGCAAAACGCAGAGATCTTCAGCTGGAGAGTGCCGGTAATTGCGCAGAGATCATCATCCAGACGGCTCCAGTGGAATGCTAGCATCAGTGAAGCTCCACCACTTACGTGTTCCGTCTGCTAAGGACTTCCTCAGAGACCTAATTTCACTTGGTATATTTAGCATAAAAATAGAGCAAATTAGAGAGGTTCATTGTTAGGGTTTGCATTCACAGATTTTTAGTTCAAAGTTTGCAAAACATAACATTATTACAAACTATTATTTATTATTTATATATCTCTTCCCTACTATAGTCTAGCTCTGTCAGCAAAGACGTTACCATTCTCGTATACACAGTAACCAGAGAACTCTTGCCCGTGGCCCTGTAGCTGGTGCGCGTTTGTGAGCACGAATGGGTGCGCATGCGCGAATGCATATGTAATTGTCATTGCATCTGCGCATCTGTTGCCGACCTTTGCTGAACCTGACTCTGCCTGAATGCTGGCCCTACCGCCCCTGGCTTGCCTCTGGACTATTCTTCTGCCTGCTTCACTGTATTATCTGCCTTGCTATTTCCAACCCTGGCCTGGTTCCTGACTATACCGCTGCCTGCTGTCTGTGTCTTTATCTACTCAAACATTGCCAACCTGGACTGTGGGACCTTGTCTTGGCCTATATACCTGCAGCTACACCCGCTGACCCATGGCTGTCTCCAGCCTGGTCCTTCCACCTGTGTGTTTCTCACCAGCCTCCTCTGCACGTCACAATGAACATCTGCACCTGCTGGCAGAAAACTTTACAGGCACTCTGTGCTCCAGTAATCCCCTGTTACCTTACCAGGGCTCCTGAGCAAGAGCTGTAGGAAAGGCCTACCTCTGAACTTCAGACTCCATCTCCAGGTACTTATCAATCTCACATTTTGCAAGATAACTACATGTGAAGATAAAATACACCTTAAAGACAAGGGAAGGGAGCTCATGGACATCCCATTGCCACAGAGAAGGACTTTAGTTCCACTTTACATATGCTCTAGACACCCTCCTACCTATGTTCCAGTGGCCTCCACTGGGTTGGGTTTCCACCTTCTATTGCTCAATCCCAGCCAACTGTCCAGCCTGGAGAACTCCCACTGGTATCTGCTTTGTTTAGCAATGCATCATTACAACCTCTGAATAGGAAATGTGATTTTTTTTTTTTCCAGTGGAACACCCACCCACTTGTCAACCCAATCTCTCTCTGACATTTGAGCCTTGCTTCAAAAATGCTTGCTTTTGAGTTTTTCTTTACTGGAACACCAATCACAAAGGCACATATCTCCATTGTTGCAACAAAGCCCTTCCATACCTAGCAACATGTATTTTTAAATTAATTATTTTTCCATGCTTTTATAATCAAGCTTTTTCACAAGAACATTGCTTATGTTTAGTTACATTGATACAAATTGGCAGACTTACGTGATGATATTAGCAGTATGGTGCAATACAATTTTCAAATACATCTGTTCTGCAAATTCCTAGATAAGACCAATGCAAATAATTATTCACGCAGTTTCTTCTTTTCTCTTTCTTTTTTTTCTTATTGCAACTGATTCAAATTGAAATCTCTCCCCAAACAATCTTTATGGCCCATATGTTTTCAGAAGCTGCTAAATATCAGATTATTAACACCATTGCAGGATTCACAGCTTTGAAAATGCGTTGCTATCCTTGGCCACTCATTACTGTGCAAATAGAAACTTTATAAGATTTCACTCTTAGAGTTCTGTTTTTTTTTTAACTACAGATTTAACGTATGCTTCTGTTTTTCCTGATAATTTGCTTTCATTCTAAGTTCTTTGAGATGGCTTTGTAAGAAATATCATTATGTTCCATATACCATAGAAAAACCAATGTCATATGAAAAAACTTCAGGGTCCTTTGTTCTGTTCTCTATCAGGATTGCAGCATACAACTTCTCCTCAATGTCAGACCTATTGAAATTTAAAGCATTTCTTTATATTAGCTTAGACACGAGTTAGCATCAGTAATTAAGCCAGATTGTTCTTATCCAACACATTTACTAATAAATGGTAAGACGGTTCTTGTATATAAATGATTTAGCCAGTTTAAACATTTAAAACTAAGGGACATGCTATGGGCTTGTTAAGTGGATGTCACTAGTATCCCTAAAGTAGATTTAAACTCAAAAAGCGATGATTTGCTGTTTTATAACTTTAAAATGCTAATTGTACTTAAAGTGGTTGTTCAGTAATTTGTTAAAAACTGTAAAACTATTAAATACTGTAGCTGCTGACTTTTAATAATAGGACACTTACCGTATATACTCGAGTATAAGCCGACCCGAATATAAGCCGAGGCACCTAATTTTACCACAAAAAACTGGGAAAAGTTATTGACCCGAGTATAAGCCTAGGGTGGCAAATGCAGCAACCAGAACACAGGAATTGTAGCCAGAACACAGGGATTTTAGCCAGGACACAGACTGTAGCCAGAACACAGGTATTGTAGCCAGGACACAAGGATTTTATCCAGGACACAGACTGTAGCCAGAGCACATAAGGGATGAGTAAGGTAGATTCACATTAAACAGAGCTGTGTTGCTTCTAAGAGCCGTTCTGTGCTGTGTAAGTGTGATTAAACACATTGGAATGCAAAGAATGCAGAGAGAGAGCTGCAGCTCTTCACAAGCTTGTCCCGCCCACCTCCCCCACCTCCCGACATCAAGCTGAGAATCTGACACCTCTCTCAGCATTCTTTGCATTCCAATGTGTTTAATGACACTTACACAGCACAGAACGGCTCTTAGAAGCAGCACAGCTCTGTTTAATGTGAATCTACTGATCACCCACAGACACTGACTCGAGTATAAGCCGAGGGGGGTCTTTTTCAGCACAAAAAATGTGCTGAAAAACTCGGCTTATACTCGAGTATATACGGTACCTGTCCCAAGACCCAGCGATGTCCTCACTTAGCCTATTTCTTCACTGGGCTTCAGTCCCTGGCACCAGTATACTAACTATGGGCAGCTGTCTGTGACTGCTTGCGGCTTCACAACTGGCTGCTCATTGCCCATTTGTGAGTGCCCTGCACTATCTGAATGGTCTCGCGGCTTTCTGATAGGCTACGTGGGAAGGAGGGGGCAAATTTCTACTCGAATTGCTGTGGCAATCCGACTGGAAGTGGGAGAGCAGGTACCTGTCAAAAACAATTTTCTGCTCCCCCTAAAAAAATAAAGTGCCAAATGTGAAAGAGGAGGGTGGAGAAGGAGAAAGAGGGGGAACTTCCACTTTTGGGCGAATTTCCGTTTTAAGCATTAACCTGAAAAATGTTCCCTTTCTGGTGCCTCATAGCTGTGCAGTGTGAGATCAACAAAGCCTCAGATTCACAGGATTTGGAGTAA
This sequence comes from Glandirana rugosa, assembly GCA_018402905.1. Classification (NCBI taxonomy): domain Eukaryota; kingdom Metazoa; phylum Chordata; class Amphibia; order Anura; family Ranidae; genus Glandirana; species Glandirana rugosa. The sequence continues at coordinate 831,474 of BLSH010349525.1, read as the reverse complement.
GATTTGGTGATGTCATTACTATGCTGCCCACTGTTCTTATTGCTGGAGATAGTAAGCTGTACCTGAGGACCTGCAGTACAAGTATCTCTCTGCTTTTGCATCATTAATTCTGTGAATCTGTGTTTTCAGCACTTTGACTTCCCCTGCCAGTCATTAGGGAAGCAGCTCTGACGTGAAAATAAAGCTCTTCCACTTTACCAGGATTACTGCCTCCACACAAAGACAGAGAGCAGAACAAGGCCTAGTAATTCAGTAGCACACAGTATCTGATTCCACTATGGATTTTACCCCCTGTCCAAATCCGCCCTGAACCTGGGTATTACTATGCGTTTGCATCTATGGGTTAATGCTCAAGCAATGTGTCTCCACGCTGAAGCTGGACCTCCCCGTTCCTCTGGTGTCTGCTGTTCCTTCAGTACACTTGTGTTCTGTGTGTCTGTTTGGTCTTGTCATCATTCTCAGTGTTTTCCCTCTTGATGCGTTCTTGTATTTCCATTGGTTTCTGTTGCTGCGGGTGCTCTCCACAGTGTTATTTCTTTGTCCCTTTGTCCCTTTTTTCTACTTGCTGTGTCCATCTCTATCTCTCCTGTGGTTCATGCTTGTTCCCTGCGCGTCCCCTAGTGTCTCTTGTTGTTAGCTGCCATCAGGGCTGCTGATAGGGGGGGGGGCACTAGACCTGGTGAAGGGAGCCCGGAGCACACAGGGGGGTATTGCGAACAGACAAAAAGTTCAGGGAAAACATCCGAACACCATTAAAGTCTATGGGAGGCGAACATGAAAAATCTAATTTTAAAGGCTTATATGCAATGTTATTGCCCTAAAAAGTGTATGGGGACCCGGGTCCTGCCCTAGGGGACATGTATCAATGAAATAAAACGTTTTTAAATCAATTGTTTTTTCAAGAGCAGTGATTTTAATAATGCTTAAAGTGAAAAAAAATGAAAAATTCCATTAAATATTGTGCCTGGGGGGTGTCCTTAGTCTGTGTGTAAAAGGGTGCATCTCTGTAAGGTGTAGAACATAGCCATGATAAAATGACATTTTCATAGGAAAAATTGTCATTTAAAATTGTGGCTGTAATGTATTGCCGGTTCTCAGTAATATACAAAAAAATTGCTGGAAAAAAGTGCACGTGGCCCCCCCCCCCCCCAGTCCAAACCAGGCTCTTCGGGTCTGGTTTGCATATTAAGGGGAACTCCGTGCCAAATTAAAAAAAAAATTGACGGGGGGGTCCCCCTGAAATCCAAACCAGACCCTTATTCGAGCATGCAGCCCTGGCCGGATAGGATGGGGGGGCGAGCGAGAGCCCCCCCCCTGAACCGTACCAAGCTACATGCCCTCAACATGGGGAGTATGGGTGCTTTGGGGAGGGGGGCTCTGCCCCCCCACCTCATAGCACTTTGTCCCCATGTTGATGGTTACAAGAGCCTCTTCTCCACAAGCCTGGCCGGTGCTTGTGGGGGTCTGCGGGTGGGAGGGCTTATCAGAATCTGGAAGCCCCCTTTAATAAGGGGGCCCCCAGATCCCGACCTCCCCCTATGTGAACAGGTTTGGGGTACATTGTACCCCTACCCATTCACCAAAAAAGGAGTGTAGTGTAAAAAAAAAAAGATTAGGCAGATTTTGACAAGTCCTTTATTTTGTATTACACTGCACTCCTCTTTTGGTGAATGGGTACAAAGTACCCCAAAGCTGTTCACATGGGGGGGTTTGGATCTGTGGGCCCCCTTATTAAAGGGGGCTTCCAGATTCTCATAAGACCTTTGCCCGCACACCCCCACAACCACCGGTCAGGGTTGTGGGGATGAGGCCCTTCTCCCCATCAACATGGGGACAAGGTGCTTTGGGGGAGGGACCTCAAAGCATCCTCCCCATGTTGAGGGCATGTGGCATGGTATGGTTCATGGGGGGGGCGCTCTCTCATCCCCACCTCCTGCCATGCCAGGGCTGCGTGCTCGGATAAGGGTCTGGTTTGGATTTTGGGGGGGACCCCATGCCATTTTTTTTTACATTTGGTGTGGAGTTCCCCTTAAAATCCATACCAGACCTAAAGGGCCTGGTTTGGATTTGGGGGGAACCACACGTCATTTTTTTTTTTTTGACACGGGGTTCCCCTTAAATTCCATACCAGTGCTGAAGGGCCTGGTTTGGATTTTGGGGGGAACCGCACGTCATTTTTTTTTTTTTTTTGACACGGGGTTCCCCTTAAATTCCATACCAGTGCTGAAGGGCCTGGTTTGGATTTTTGGGGGAATCGCACGTCATTTTTTTTTTATTGTGGAGCGGGCCCTGCTGTTGTAAATTAGTTAAAAAATTGTGTTAAAATCCTCCAGTCAAACAGGTGGTGAAAAATTGGGCCTTGTGTGTTGGTGTTGCCAGAACACTGTAACCCCTTGCAGTTACTCTTGTTGGACAGAGGAACTGGGCCTGATGTTGTAAATTAGTTCACAAATTCTGACGAAAGCTCCAGTCAATTAGGTGGCCAAAAATTGGCCCTTTCTTGTTGACGGTGCCAGAACACTGTAACCCCTTGCAGTTACTCTTGTTGGACGGAGGAACTAGGCCTGATGTTGTAAATTAGTTTACAAATTCTGACGAAAGACCCCAGTCAAACAGGTAGCCAAAAATTAGGCCTTGGGTGTTGTCGGAGCCAGAACACTGTAACCCCTTGCAGTTACTTTTGTTGGGCGCAAGAACAGGCCCCGCTGTTGTAAATTAGTATAACCACTGTTTATAAACGGTGGCTGCTTTAAGTGGAAGTATCGGGGTATAGTCTGCAGCTACAGGCTATACCCTGGTACCGTTTTTTAGAGCAGGAAACCGGCTATCCGTTGACAACAGCTGATCCAGCTCGGGAGCCGCTCGGTCGTTATCATAGGCAGCGGGAGGGGACATCCCCCCTCCCGCCGCCATCCGCCGCTCTTCTACGGCCTCCCATCCCGCTGGGAGACCGGAGCTCCGATCTGACGCTTCTGGCCGCTGTGTGGAAGCCGGAATCGTACATTCCCGGAAGCAACGTTACAACATCACTTCCAGTTTACTCGGCGGCTAAGGGCGCCGGTTTTTAAAAAAATGACAGTATTCAGAATCACCATTTTTGGTGATGTGGATACTGTGAAGTGTAAAGGAGGGATGGGAGGTCTTATTACTATCACAAGGTTTACATTCCCTTGTGATAGCAATAAAAGTGATCAGATTTTTTTTTTTTAAAGGAACTGTGTTAAAAAGAAAAATATAATAATTAAAAAAAAAAAAAAAATATATATATATATATATATATCTCATTTATCTATGGGATGTACTGTGCCAACTTTTAACACGTGTGAGCGCCTTACCACTGTTTGAGGCCATGAATTTTTAGAAGTATCCGCTGTGAAATTGTAAAAGATTGCCAATGGTCCAATCTCCACGTCTCCTCCAGAAAACGATCTTAATGACGAGTGTGAGACCGCTAACGCCGCTATGGAGTGTACACACCAAACTTGTGGCAAAAGTATACACCCGCACTGAATGCATACGCAAAAGAAACGACGTGCTCGAGCGCCCCTGCCACCGCGAAATATATATATATATATATATATATATATATATATAAAAAAAAAAAAAAAATTAATAATATAAAAAGAA
>BLSH010349525.1:812571-824814 GCA_018402905.1 Glandirana rugosa | reverse complement strand
ACGGTGGGTCGTTTGTCTGCTTACCTGTCGTTGCGGTGGTACAGACGGTGGCAGGGGTTCGTAAAGGTGTGCCAGGGTACCTTCGAATGTCGAGAGGTAGAGGGTTTGTGACCTCTCTTTCTCCTTCATGGGGGGATGGGTGAGCGCTAGGGACCGGGACTTACGGTCGTAAAGTTTTAGGGACCGGAAACTTTACACTCCGGACACAGTAAGGCAGACCACCTGTGCCTGTCAAAGTTTTTGGACTACCGCCACCGACAGGGTGTCATACACCAAGGGTCTTCGGTGATGAAAAGGTCCGCTCGGTAGGGAAGGGACGTGTTTATCAGTGGTTATGTGGACCTTGCCACAGATGGCGTTGCGCAGTGCACACTTGATCTTGTCCCCGACTTGTTTGTGCAGGGAAGGGATGGCTCGCCTGGAAAAGTAGTGGCTTCTGGGAACCACATACTGTGGGACAGCCACCGCCATCAGGTTTTTGAAACTGTCCGTGTCCACCAGACGGAATGACACAGGCCTCACATTTCAAAGGCCAGGGATTTTGAAATGCTGGCATTCAGGGCCAGGGATCGCGAGTGGGTAGGGGGGTACTTCCTCTTTCTCTCCAGTGTTTGGGAGATGGAGAGCTGTAAGCTTCCATGGGACCGTGTGGAAATGCTTGGGGACGGTGGCAGACATGGTGGCGTTGCTGTCCATTCGTCTGTTTGCTGGGTGGCAGGTGACACTGGCACTGTAGAGGTGGAGGAAGAGCCCCAGGCAGCAGCAAAAGAGGAAGCAGGAGGAGCCAGAGACCTTTCTTGGATTTTGAGGTGCTTATTCCACTGCAGCTCATGCTTTGCATGTAGATGCCTGGTCATGAAGGTTGTGCTCAGGTTTAGAACATGTATGCCTCGCTTCAGGCTCTGATTGCATAGCGTGCAAACCACTCGTGTCTTGTTGTCAGCACATTGTCTGAAGAACTGCCACACCAGGGAACTCCTTTTAGTGGCCTTTGGTGTGCTAGATCCCTGGGTGCAGTGGGTAGTAGCAGGCGTACTGTCTAGGGGACGGTCGCTCCGCTTTTGCAACCTGCTTCCTCTTTTGCTGTGCTGGTGCCTCTGTGCGACCACCACGTCTTTCTCCAAACTGCACATGTCACTCGAATGACCTTCATTCCATGTGGGGTCTAGGACCTCATCATCCTCCTCCACATCATCTTCCACCCACTCTTCACCACTGCCCTCCTTGTCAGTCTGCACACTGTAGAAAGCCGCAGCAGTTGGCACCTGTGTTTCGTCATCATTAGGGACGTGCTGCGGTGGTGTTTTCATGCCCTCATCTTGAAACAGAAGTGGTTGGGCATTGGTGAACTCAATGTCTTCCACTTCTGGGGTAGGGCTATGTGGATGGCCCACGGAAAGCACACCAGCAGAGTCATCAAAAAGCTGCATGACTTGGGGCTCAGACTGCTTGGCTAATTTACAAGGGGCTGAGGTGAAAGGCAGATGGCCATGGGGTTCAGGTGCCAACTCTGAGCTTTCAGCAAGGGAACGGGTGGGAGACAATGTGAAGGAACTGGAGGCATTGTCAGCCACCCAATCTACTATCGCCTGTACTTGTTCTGGCCTCACCATTCGATGAGTGGCATTCGGGCCTACCATATAAATCAGCTACTCGCACCTGAGGAAGGTGTTTCACTTTGCGTGTAGCTGGCACAGATCGACCACATCCTCTCCTTCCAACAGGAGCTTCACCAACACCACCAACACCAGCAGCACCAGCATCACCAGCAGCACCATGACCACGTCCCTTATTTGCTCTCCTCATTGTGCCCTATGTAAGTATTTATTAATACCAATTAATACCTTTTTTTTTTTGAAAACACCAACATAGACTGACTTTTTATTTTGGTGAAAGAAATGCACCGCTCACACCAACAACTGGAAGCTCTCCCTTTAGAACTAGGAGATAATTTTTGAACAATAATCTGTCACTTACAGCAACAGCTGGAACCTGGCCCTATAGGAGTAGGCAATGATTTTTGAACAATAATCTGTCCCTCTAAGCAATAGCTGGAACCTGTCCCTTTAGAACTAGGAGATTATTTTTGAACAATAATGTGTCACTTACAGCAACAGCTAGAACCTCTCCCTTTAGAACTAGGAGATGATTTTTGAACAATAATCTGTCCCTCTAAGCAGAAACCTCTACCTAGTGCAGTCAGACCGTTGTGTAATGCAGGGTTTGATCTGCAATCTGTCACTCAAAGCAGCAGTATGTGAAATCTCAAATTACTCCCACAATCTGATCGTTGTGCACAATCGTAACAATCGTTGTGTTATGCAGGGTTTGATCTGCAATCTGTCACTCAAAGCAGCAGTATGTGAAATCTCAAATTACTCCCACAATCTGATTGTTGTGTACAATCATAGCGATCGTTGTGTTATGCAGGGTTTGATCTGCAATCTGTCACTCAAAGCAGCAGTATGTGAAATCTCAAATTTCTGGAATCTGTTCCTCAGAGCAACAGTAGTAGTAATCTCAGGATGCAGGATCAGATGTTAAAATGTCTGCAATCTGTCCCTCACAAAAACGCTGGCAGCTTCCTCTCCCTACACTAGTCAGAGTTTCAGAGAGCATGTGACTGCAGCATCAAGTGACTCCAGCTTATAAAGAGGCTGGGTCACATGGTGCACTGGCCAATCACAGCCATGCCATTAGTAAGCATGGCTGTGATGGCTTCTAAGGGCAAACCAGTGAAACGCTTGTTGATTGGCTGCCCTGCAGCTATTCAACATGCGTGATCAACTACCAGAACCCAGAACCCAAACCCGAACGTTTTTTGAAATGTCCGTGTTCGGTTCCGGGTCCCGGACACCCCAAAGTTCGGTACAGACCCGAATGTTACAGTCCGGGTTCGCTCAACACTATTCACTACTTATGCAACATAAAATAACTTCATTTAACTAATCTAGCAAATTGCAAGGGGAAAGGGGTTGAAAATTGCTGAAGAGAGGCTGAGTATAGAGTATATTAAGGTCTAAGGCAAAGCAGCAAAGCAAAGAGAGAAGTTGAGAAAGAAGTTGACCAAAAACTGCCGACCTTCTTCAAAGGGATTTGGGAGTGTCCCTACAGGGATTCTAAAAAGAAAGAAGGGGGGTTAGTTGATGTCACACCCAGGGCTGCTGTTAGAAATCACGGGGCCCCCCTCAAAAGTAACAAATCGCTAAAATGCCATGGTCACAATGGTATGCTTTGCAGCCATGGCAGAAATGATAGCATTGCTACTGCCGCCTCCTGATACCTGTTGTGTTTTTTTTTTTTACTTTCAAGCTGGCAGCGCTGCAGGGAAACCATAGGAGTTACCATGTTACAGAGCAGTACAGCCAACTCACCTCTCCTGCAGGTTCCCCGGGCCCCTCCTCTGAAGTGACAGAGCTCGGGCCCCCTACAGGAGGGCTGACTGTACTGCCCTATCAGCGGCCCTGGTCACACCTAGAAAGACACTATAGGAGCACTGACAAACCCAACGTTTAGTGATGTTCTATCCTTCATGAATCAGAAAGACCCTGGAAGAGGGGTGACCAGGCTTAGGTCCAATAAGAATCCTGTCTTTTGATTGCAGAAGAAATTATTCAGAGACGAGCACACCTAGGAAAGAGTGTAGTCTGGGGGATGGAGAGAAAACTCAACTCTCACCCCAAGCTTGGGATGGTCTGCGCCCTCTTGTTTGTGTGTAGCCATCTTCCAAATATGTGAACCCCTGATACACATGATGCAGGTATATTTATCAAGAGGTGAGTAATCGACAGTCAGTGCAGGCGGTGCATTAATATATATATATATATGCAGTCTAATATATATATATATATATATATATATATATATATATATATATATATATATATATATATATAGATATAGATATATACACACACATTATCTCACAAAAGTGAGTGCCCCCTCACATTTTTGTAAATATTTTATTATATCTTTTCATGTGACAACACTGAAGAAATGACACTTTGCTACAATGTTAAGTAGTAAGTGTACAGCTTGTATAACAGCGTAAATTTGCTGTCCCCTCAAAATAACTCAACACACAGCCATTAATGGCTAAACCTCTGCCAACAAAGTGAAAATGTCCAAATGGGCCCAAAGTGTCAATATTTTGCGTGGCCACCATTATTTTCCAGCACTGCCTTAACCCTCTTGGGCATGGAGTTCACCAGAGTGTCACAGGTTGCCACTGGAGGGCTCTTCCACTCCTCCATGACCACATCACGGAGCTGGTGGATATTTGAGACCTTGCGCTCCTCCACCTTCCATTTGAGGATTCCCCACAGATGCTCAATAGGGTTTAGGTCTGGAGACATGCTTTCCCAGTCCAACACCTTTACCCTCAGCTTCTTTAGTAAGGCAGTGGTCATCTTGGAGGTGTGTTTGGGGTCGTTATCATGTTGGAATATTGCCCTGCTGCCGAGTCTCCAAAGAAAGGGGATTATGCTCTGCTACAGCTTGAATAAAAGTGTAAATTTGCGCCTCCCTCAAAATAACTCAACACACAGCCATTAAGGTCGGAACTGCTGGCAACAAAAGTGAGTACACCCCTAAGTGAAAATGTCCAGTTAGCCATTTTCCCTCCCTGATGTTATGTAACTCATTAATGTTACTAGGTCTCAGGTGTGAATGGAAAGCAGGTATGTTAAATTTGGTTTTATCATTCTCACTCTCTCATACTGATCACTTGAAGTTCAACATGGCACCTCATGGCAAAGAACTCTTTGAGAATCTGCAAAAAGAACTGTTGCTCTACATAAAGATGGCATAGGCTATAAGAAGATTGCCAAGACCCTGAAACTGAGCTGCAGCATGGTGTCCAAGACCAGGTTCCTCTCAGAACAGGTCTTTGCATGGTTTATCAAAGAAGTTGAGTGCACATGCTCAGCGTCATATCCAGAGGTTGTCTTTGGGAAATAGACGTATGAGTGCTGCCAGCATTGCTGCAGAGGTTGAAGGGGCTGTCAGTTCTCAGACCATACGCCACACACTGCATCAAATTGGTCTGAATGGCTGTTCTCCCAGAAGGAAGCCTCTTTTAAAGATGATACACAAGAAAGCATGCAAACAGTTTGCTGAAGACAAGCAGACTACGGGTATGGATTACTGGGACCATGTCCTGTGGTCTGATGAGACCAAGATAAACTTATTTGGTTCAGATGGTGTCAAGCGTGTGTGGTGGCAACCAGGTGAGGAGTACAAAGACAAGTGTGTCTTGCCTACAGTCAAGCACGGGGGTGGGAGTGTCATGGTCTGGGGCTGCATGAGTGCTGCCGGCACTGGGGAGCTACAGTTCGTTGACAGAACCATGACATACTGAAGCAGAGCATGATCCCTTTCCTTTGGAGACTGGGCTGCAGGGCAGTATTCCAACATGATAATGACCCCAAACACACCTCCAAGATGACAACTGCCTTGATAAAGAAGCTGAGGGTAAAGGCATGGACTGGCCAAGCCTGTCTCCAGACCTAAACCCCATTGAGCATCTGTGGGGCATCCTCAAATGGAAGGTGGAGGATTGCAAGGTCTCTAACATCCACCAGCTCCGTGATGTCATGGAGGAGTGGAAGAGGATCTCAGTTAACCTTTTGTATTCAGTGCTAGCCAGCGGCTCATCCGCTCTATTCAGGACTTTGCTATACCTATTACCAGCCTAACTCATGCCTGCATAGGGTTAAATCACTCATGAGTAGGCGTGGCTTCAGACTACACTCCCCCCATCTCTTGCCCATAAATTCTCCCAGCTCAATCATGGCAATCACACGGCCTGAAGAAGGGGCGGAGCCCCGCAACGCATCGCCGAATCATAATCACTCCTGTTGTGCACTGGATGAGAGACCAACTGACTGCCGGAACGATCGGATCAGAACGAACGCATCTTCCACCAGTGGCGTGAAAGAGGAGACGCCGGGAGCCACCGACGCTTCCTTCCCACAACACCACCACCAGGCAGCCTCATCCCCATCCCAGGAGTTCATCCCTCAGGACTTCCACATAGCTAGCAGTGGCTCACTACTGCAACGCTTCCCTGAACACTACCATTGTGAGTAGTTTTTATTTGTTTTAATAAACGCTGTTTTTTACTAAACTATTGCACTTAGAGGCACACTTTTTTCTTCTCTTCGGATTTCAGTGGCAACCTGTGAAGCTCTTGTGAACTCCGTGCCCAAGAGGGTTAAGGCAGTGCTGGAAAATAGTGGTGGCAACACAAAATATTGACACTTTGGGTCCAGTTTGGACATTTTCACTTAGAGGTGTACTCACTTTTGTTGGCAGGGGTTTAGATATTAATGGCTGTGTGTTGAGTTATTTTGAGGGAACAGCAAATTTACAGTTATACAAACTGTACACTCACTACTTTACATTGTAGCAAAGTGTCATTTCTTCAGTGTTGTCACATGAAAAGATATAATAAAATATTTACAAACATGTGAGGGGTGTACTCACTTTTGTGCTGTATATATTGTCCTGGTTATTGTTCTTTGTTTCCTTTCCAGGATCATAGCTACTTGTGGTGAGTTGTTAAGGCAGTGTGGTGACTTCGAACAACAGTTGGCAAGTCGGTAAACAAAGCATTCATACCTCATACATAAATGCGATACACCACAAGACATTTACAGTTGGTGCTTCATACATAGATACAGCAGACCTATCACAGCTATGACACAGGCACAAGAAGAAGTATACATGTGAACTTATGCGTCTATGTGTTTTTGGGAATCAAGCTTTACTTCACACTCCATGTCAGGTAGAACATGGATCCCAATAAACACCATATCCGTATTTGTTTACATATGTTTCTTTGTTCTCTGTGCTTCCTGGTCCAAACTTTCATGATCATATTACTTAATCTTGGAAAAAAATATTTCCAGGGGTTTCATTCCCAGTAATTTTTTGTACAAACTGAACCCCCACAATGGGACTTCATTCTGGCCTTTATATATACATAGAAGTTGGGTGCTGGTCTTATGTCTAATAATGTCATTATATAGTGGCAGATTGCATCAGTACTTAGTGAATGCCTTGTCCCTTGTACCGTATTTAGCTTTGTAGGGCCTCAGCTCTTTCTGAGATGTCATTCTGAAAACATATAGGTCATTGTTGCTGCCCAACATGGATCATAAAGATCTTCTTGGGTAGCGATCACGTTTAGTCCAATTAATTATGAGTATTAGTATTTCTACAACAGCTGAATAATTATTTGTCACCTACCTGCAACTTAACAGATACGCAGTATATTTAAGGATATTCAATTTTCCACTTGTATATGTGCCAAACTGCGGTTTTGTTTTGTCATTGTTTTTTTTTTTTGAGTGATTGTGAACAGTCTCAATGTTCCAGTGCTATTCTACATATGCCACAATACGGTTTTGTTTAGTCAATATTTTCTCAAGTATTTGTTAACAGTCTCGATGTTCTAGTGCTATTCTACATGTGCCATAATGTGGTTTTGTTTAGTCAATATTGTCTCAAGTATTTGTAAGTAGTCTTGATGTTCTAATGCTTTTCTACTAATGCATTGTGTACCTGCCCTATTTGTGTGGTAGTTTTTTGGTTTTTCCTTTTCCTCCTTTGAGAGACACAGTAAGTCATTCATCTTTGGGTTATACTGCCGTCCACAGGAGGATTGGACAAACAGTAAAACTGTAGGCCAACCCAGGAGAACCCCTTTTACTACCAGCATGCCTCAGTTTTCTGCTAGTGTTCTCGGAGGATGGACGTCAGTTTTGCTGTAACAGGAACCCCAGCTCGCACCAGCTCCCATGCTGCTTGCAGCGCACCTACTGATGTGGGCAAAGTCTACAGTCTAGAATTAGCTTGCCCTCTTATCTTAGTCTATCCCATCTTCAGAATCTTCCCTTGCTCTGTTGACTGCGGCCTGCTCCTTTGCCCTTTCTGGGGGCCCAAAATGCCTAGTTATTTACTGACTCTGACCTTAGAGGCCACAAGCTCGCTCCTGCTGCAGATTCTGTATCTAATATAGAGCCATCAACCTCTAGGCCTCTGTCTGATTCTGAGTCACTCCTGTCCTTTCTGGATGAGCTTGTCTCCAAGGGGTTCGCAGTCTTCTGCCATTACTTTTAAATAAAATAAACCCTTTCAGGTCTTATTTAGGTAGTATGCCCCACTCCCAAAATAAAGGATCAGCGTCTTACTTCTACCAGTGCTATTCCCAGTCTTGGGTCCTTTAGGGCCCCTAGAACCACAAAGACATTCCTGATGCTGTTCCATGTCCTCTGTGGAAATTGCAAACACCCTGGCAAGATGTTTGCTTCCTCCAAGTACTTAGCCTTCTATCTGTGTCTAAAGACCTTGTAAAAAAAAGCGGTCTGTCCCCACTTGGATCCAGCAGTGTCCCACCTTAACAAGGCAACCACCATTGGATGATTCTCTAGTCTTAAGGACCAAACCATTAGGTTGATGGAAGCTTACTCTAGAGCTCTGTTCTTGCTGGCTCGTCCCATTTGAGCTGTAACCTTGCTTTCCCAAACCCTGGTTCATTGGGAAAAGTCCCTTTAAAAGGCATCTTGTTAATCCCGTGGTTGATCCCATGAAGTAGAACATTTGGAGTAAGTGGTTGAAGCTTTAGGTTGTAGTGGGACCTGAAAATTTCCTGTCTCAACTCCTGCATGGTTCTCTTGTCAGTACATGTGCAGAGGGCACTTTGGTTAAAGTGTTGGACTGCAGAACCTGCATCTAAAATGTATCTGATCTGAATGACTTTCAAGGGGCCACATTTCTTCACATCTACTCTGGATGCCATTATCAAGGATATTACTTGTAGCTAGATCACCAATCTTCTTCAGTGAAGGAAGCCTAAGCCACAAACCTGGAAGGCTCATTTCTCGCTGGCAGTTAAGAAAAGTCCTTTTCTGTTTACCACTCCAGCAACATCAACATCCACATCCAATCCCCTCAAAGTTGGCTCCTAGTCCACCCACAAGACCTGATTATTAAAGTCTGACAAACCTTTTGGCAAACCTCTTCCTGAAGGTTTCCAAAGTTGGGGGATGTTTGTTATCATCTGTGGACACTTGGACAATGTTCACCTCAGATGATTAAGGGGCTTCCAGTTCCCTACTCAGTTTCTTGTTGTTGTTCTTGATGTTCTCCATCTAGCCCTCTTGGGTCTTCTGTATTAAGGGAGTTTTACTCCAATGTGTTCACAGTTCCTAAACCCAAGGGTGGCATCTGCTCCATCTTGGATCTGAAGGTTGGCGAATGTCTTCATTCAAGCTCGGAAATTCCACATGATCAAATAGGTCATCACCTTGCTTCACCAGGAAGGCTTCCGTTTTCTTGTTGTGGGTCCCTGCACTTTCAGTGCATAGCCCTGGCATTCAGCCATTCATCTGCACATGCTTTGTGTTCGTCAGGGTGCTGGCCCCAGTACTAGCCCTGCTGCTCTCCCATGGAATCCCCCCCACTCTCTTGAAAATCCTCCACAACTAAGGAAGCCCTTTCTTCCTGTATTTTGGAAGATCTCCTTCACAGATGCCAGCCTATTAGGATAAAGAGGAGTCCCGGGCACCCTGTCCCTCTAGGAGATTTGGTTGTCAGAGAAATCTTTTCTCCTGATCAACATCTTGGTTGTTCAGTTGATTTGGCTGTCTCTGTCAGGTTGGACCAACCTATTGGAGGGTCATCCAATCCAAATTTAGGTTGAAAATGCCACAGCAGTGGCATGCATCATACATCAGGGAGGGAGGTAGATCCTGTCCTGCGCAGAGCTTCATGTTTCATTCTACTTTAATAGATTTAAGAAACTGTTATGTGATTTACATTTACAGCCTTTACCAAACCCTAAAATAGCAGTTTTGAGAGGACTGAGCCTTTAACGTGAAATCCATTTACAAAGTCCACGTTTTGTGTTCTTGATGCTAAATGAATGTATATTTTAACATTTAAAAAACCTGTTCTATTCATGTGTTCTAGGATCCTGTCCACAGCCGGAAAACACTTGTCTGAATCCTACGGCCCTCGCAGCCTTACCGGCATGCAGGAGGCAAGCAGCACAGAGCGCAAGAGCAGCAAAAACCCCTGGCAGGAGTACAATTACCTCCTGAAGGGCAACACGACAGAGTATGGAAGCCTCATGGAGACACTGTACATGCTAAAGGTTAGCTATACCTCTATGCTGTCCCAAATAAAGCTGTCTGCTTATTGCTGTTTACTCATCAATGGCAGGAACACTAAATTCTGACTAATGCAGACAATGGCTCCCTGATCGCAGCATTGAGTGAACTTGCTTACATAACATGATATGTCATGGTACACAGGAATTCATTACAGGAGTCCTTTAATTAATCTAAACTCAAACAATTATGTTGTCGCTCAAAATCCCTTATCATTAAAATGTAATCTTTTTGTTTATGTATCTTGCTTTCAATTAAATAATTCCAGCAAGACGTATCCATATACACTTCCCGTTTACTCATCAAAGGTAGGAACACTAAATTCTGACTTATGCAGACAATGGTTCCCTGATCAGTGTTCAGTGAGCTTGCTTACATAACACAAAATGTCATGGTACACTTCATTTAACATCTATTCTCCAGCCATATCAGCTTTCATTGAAATCTACCCTTCATACTGTTTCCCTGCCAGGTATCATATCATAGCAGAATGTCAAATGTGCTCTTAGTGCTTCCAGCACTGGAGTCTTGGGTCCCACTTCTACAATGGCGCCATTTTCTCTGTTCATATTTGCGCCTGAGTTTTTAAAACGTTCTTCGTTAATCCAGCCTTTTCTCCCAACTGTAATTTCCTTTTTTTTTTTTTCTTGTAATTTCTAAACACAGTTGAGATACATCAAAAGTACACTGAGAAGCTATATGGTAAATCTATTACTTGTGTAATTGCTTTTTAACGGACCCAAGGCAACGGTAGAAAGCTTCAGCCCCAGTGTACCCTGCAGGGAGGACTGCTGCCATCTATGTGTAAGCAGTGGTCTCTGTGCAGTGGTACGCTATGCCCAATTCATGAGATTTCCAGGCAAGTTTAGGGATTAATTTTTTCTCCCCTTTTTCTGTTTTCCCTGAGTTCTTTATTAGAATTAGGAGTAGTTATATCAAAGACAGTACCCATCACTTACCCCTAGACTTTTTTATCCTCAGACTACATTTTGTTTTAAGGAGCTTGCACATCTGAAGGGATCCTTATGCAGGAACATACTTTCTGGCTGTTTGTCTCTTGATTCCTTCTTGTCCATTTTTTTTTCTGTTTCTCAGATACATTAGGTAACCACTGAGGATATTAGAGCATTTCTGAACCATTAAAACTATATTAGTATTACATAGAGCACTAGCTGTTTTATCAATGTATGAGCAAAATTACATTTGTTTTTGATCACCTCTGTGGTTTTTATTTTTTGCAATATAAACGAAAAAAGGCCGAAAATTTTGAAAAAAAATATTTTCTACCTTTTTGTTATTAAAAAAATACAATAAACTCAATATTAGCCATAATTTTTTGCCAAAATGCATTCAGCCACACGTCTTGGGTAAAAAATGAGTCAGTAAGCATATATTTATTGGTTTGCGCAAAAGTTATAGCATCTACAAACTAGGGTACATTTCTGGATTTTACGCAACTTTTAGTTTATGACTGCCTATCCTATTTACTGAGGTGCTGTAATGGAAGGGCAGTACACCCCCCCCCCCCCCCAAATGACCCCATTTTGGAAAGTAGACCCAAGGAATTATCTGAGAGGCATGTTGAGCCCATTGGATATTTAATTTTTTTGTCACAAGTGATTGAAAAATGACAAAAAAAAAAAAAAAATATTACACAAAGTTGTCAATGAAATTATATATAAAGCTCACACATGCCATGGGTATATGTGGAATTACATCCCAAAATACATTCTGTTGCTTCTCCTGAGTACAGGGGGATACCCCATGTGTGAGACCTTTTGGGAGTCTATCCGCGTACGGGACACCGAAAACCAAGCACCACCTTCAGCCTTTGTAAGGGCTATCTATCACAGTTTTGGAGGGCATGAAATTCCCAGATAGCACAAAACCCCCCAAAATGACCCCATTTTGGAAAGTAGATACCCCAAGATATCCCAAGCTCTCATTTGTTTTGGAAAATGGAAAAAATTTTTTTTTTCTTTTTTTCAATTTTTAAAATTTTGTGACAAAAAGCGAGATTTGCAAGATACATTCCAAAATGGGGTCATGGGGGGGGGGGGGGGGGGTT
>BLSH010349525.1:788499-801405 GCA_018402905.1 Glandirana rugosa | reverse complement strand
TTAATTTATTTTCCCTATCCCCATTTATTTGTAGGGCACTTGCCCTAGTTTGAAGATGATTTTGGAACAGTTATATGGTTTCTACCGTTAATTAATACTTTTCAGACACAGTTTGAAGATGATCCACATTCACCTCCATTTTTGCTTTTTTTTGTTTTTATTTTTTTAAAAATATTTAAAGTTATTTCCCTGTCCCCATTTTTTTTGTAGGGCACTTGCCCTACCCTTACCCCCATTTTACTTCCTTTTGCAGCCCTCTGGGGCTTTCCAGGACTTTGCTACAGCCATTTTTGTGCCTAAAAGTTCGGGTCCCCATTGATTTCAATGGGGTTCGTTGTCCGTGCGATCGTTCGGGTTCCGTCCGGACCCGGACCCGGACTTTGTCCCGAAGTTCGGACGGACCAGCAGAACCCGAACGTCCAGGTGTTCGCTCAACTCTACTTATAACTCATAATCCTGTGCAAATTGGTGACAACGTGACTGGTGACCCACTATGTGCCCACACTCACCAGATGACGTGGACCCACTGCTTTTCAGTCAGTGGGTCGAAAAGGCTATGTTCTGGTGAGGGCTAGAATCCTGATCCAGATTGGACTCAAATGGAGTAATCCGTGCGTTCATACACCAATAAATGGATCCCAAGGCACTCAGAAGAAATGAAAAGATTCCATAGTGTATACTGCTAAAATCATGACTTTAATGCGAAAAAGTAAAAACCTACTTACAGACAATCACTGTAAAGCAGACATTCGATGAATACAGCACATTGTCGGGAGTCTACATGATGTATAGATGTATGAGTTATAAGCACCGAAGAGCACTTTTGGAGCACTTTTGTCACCTTATTACAAGTGGACTGTTTACAAAATTATATATGTCACCTTAATATAAGTGGACTGTTTTTTTGGGTCGGCGCTAGTATAATAATCTAAATCTTGCTAGCAGGTTAAATACCTGAGAACAGCAGCCCCCAGTTGCTGTCTATTCTGTCATAGGTTTTTAGGAGCAACATTTGCACAATATTATCTATACTGTGGTATGTGATTTCAATTCCTTCACAGATTTTTTGATTGTTTAAGTTAGTAAAGTGCACCACAGGGCAGGCGCTGATATATATGTTTACATGCTCTACTAGCCTGGTAGATCACCTTGTCGTTTTGGGTCAACATTGCAGCAATGGAGGATGTGTAGGAAGTACACCATTGTATACTTAAGAACTTTGGTCCAAAGTTTGGTTCTAAAGAAAAGCTGAACAAAACATTAAAATAGTAGAGTCTATTGTTTTTCCAAAAGATTTACAATGAAACAAAAGACACTAAATTAGACTCAGAAAAATGTCCCTGGCGGACATGGCGCCTTCTGTCTCGCTATTTCTCAGATTTTTTGCCTTTGTCTCTCATCTCACAGGAACCATAAAGCCAACCAAGTTTTCTCTTTTTCCATAGACTTCTCTGGACATTATCATCAATAGTCCCGATATACACACGAGACAAACCTTGGGCGACACATCTGAGAAATGAACCACTTTACCACACTTCCTTTGCCTGTGTAGTGAAACAAACAAGAAAGAAATAATTACATCTTTACAGTTGTTCCTTTTGTGTAGAAACTTTTTTGTCAGCGGCAGCTGATCCCCCAGGCTGCTCTTTTCAATTCTGTTAGTGTAGCCGAGTAGCCCTGAGGTCGCGGTGGTGGCACGCTCACCATCTCTTAGTTAATGAAGGCTGACGACTTTGTCCCCAGCTCAAAAAAAGGCAAGTGATTCCAAATTACAGTGTTGTTACTTGTTATTTCATTTGTCATTGTGTTCCTTACTTTGTTAAAGAAGTGCAAAGGCTTTTCCAACATGAATGATAAATACAGTATGTTTAACTCTCATTTTTGACTATAATGTTTGACTTCCTAAATTGAAGCATGGGTGTTACTGAAGGAAGTCATGTTTTCTTTAGGGAATTTATGTGTTTTTTATTTAAAGTGGAACTTTTATCAAAATTCAAGCTTTCATATATTCTGCACTTATATTAAAGAGGAAGTAAACCCTGATGGGGTTTACTTTCCCTATGTTACCCTGCAATGTAAAAGCATAATGGGCTAGTATGCATCAGCATGTCCAGCGATATCCTGGCTCCAGCCCGTGTCCATCTTCTGCCCCTCTTCCTTCCAAGGCCGGAAGGCTCTGTGAGTGGCCGGAGTCGCGTGACGTCACTCCCACTGCCAGTCAGGGCACAATCTCAGTGAAGGAATGGCACAGATGCTGTTTCTTCACTGCACATGGGACCAATGACGTGGGCATATGCAAGTACACTGAATATCTCCTAAACGGTGCAGGTTTGGGAGATATGCAGGGAACCTACAGGTAAGCCTTATTATAGGTTTCCCTGTAGGTTAAAGTGGTTGTCACAACCACTTTAAAGCAGCATATTTCATTTTTAAAAGTTGCTACCAGGGAAGGCATGCCAATAGCAAAGATGAAGTCTTCCAGCGCATACATATGCGCATGCACAGACCGGCAACTGGCCTGGCAGATGTGCATGGACATTGGCATAGGCACGTGCATGAGCACTCGTGCATCCGGGCGCGCCCATGTCACTAATGCTGGCGCCAAATGAGCTATTTAAACAGGCTACAGTATGGGCTCTTTGCTTTTTGGTCTGCAGCTTCTGTGTTTTCGTTCATGATTCCTGTGTTTGACCTCTGATCCTGACCCGACTTGCTCCTGACCTGTGTTTGCCTGCTACCTGCCCCAGCTTTGGCTTGTTTCTGAAAACTGCCTGCTGTTTTAGCTTGATTTACCTCCTGTTGCTTACTTGGCTTGTGACCCGACTACCCTGGTGTCTGCCGTCTATGCCTTATCTGCCTGACCATGACTATTTCAGCTCATCTGACCTTGCAACCAGCTCATCCAGCCTGCTACAGCTCTTCAGTCTGGCAAGTTCTCATTTGGCTTGCGCTTCCAGCTGCTTACCCACAGTCTGCCGCCAGCCAGTTCTGCTGCCACACCATCCTGCTGACTGATGCTGCCATGCAGACTACTGGACTGATCACAGGCTCATTTATCTCACCCTGCTCCTGTGGCCACTGTCCCACTACCAGTGGCCCCCGAGCCAAAGCTGTACAAGAGGCTTTCCTCTTTATGCCAGGCTCACCGACCAGGTACATGACAGTTGCCTTTGCAAAACAGTGATTTCCTAGTTGACTCATTTGATCCTTGCTTTCTTTTTAAGGATGACAACACTCTTATTACCGTGGTGAAATCACCCTGGACTTTTCATGAGCTCTTCAGACTATCACCATTGTTCCCTCTAAATGTATGCCTTGGCTATCACCTTAAAATCACATAACGCAACACACATTAAAGTGTTACTAAACCCACAATGGTAAAATCAGTCTGTATATGCAGTAAAACATGCTTGTTATACTCACTGTGGAACCTAAGGGGTTAATCATTCCCATTGTGTAAAAAGGCTGATCCTGTATGCACAGATCCTCCTCTTCTTCCACTGACTCCAAAACATGTCCGGATAAGACAGAGCTACTGAAGTCAGGCTGCACATGCTCAGTTTGGTGTGTAGTGCTAGAGAATTTTTTTTCTTGGGAGATCAGCACAGGGCCAATCAGCACTGTCCAGGCAGAGGATCAGGGGCCTTAAGTCAGCCAGTGCAGTATGAAAACTCCTCCTACAAGCTTTAACCAGGCACCGATAGAAGCCACAAGACTGCCATATACTGCTGATGAGAAAAGGTATTTAACAGTTTATATTTACTGAAATAATTGCATTTCCATGTTCTGTGTACTGTGGGAGACCAGATATAGTGAATGCAGGGTCCTGGGTTTAGTAACACTAAGCCACTTCTGCACTGGTCTTGCCTTACTCTTTTCTTTCTAGGATTGCACATCCTCCTCTTATTATTCAGGTTCACTATTAACCTATTCAGTTATTTATTAATGTTTCACAGATTTTAGGAGGTTAGACCATTCATAGCAACTCTAATATTTTTTATTTGGTCTAATATACTTATATTCTTATATTGTGTTGATGTAGTAATAAACATGTTTGGTTCATTTGATTACATTCTTTGGTTGTTTATTATTAGGCACATTGGGAGACTGATGGTGATAACATTTTAGGGATATAGGGAAATGTTTTTAGCCCTTTTTGTGTATTTAACAGTCATGGGTTTTCTGTAGGCAGAACACTATATAATGGACATTTTTAACTAGAGTTCATGTTCTTTGAGCTTAATATTTTGTATGTTGCTAACCACCTCAATATATGTTACACCCCCTTACAATACAGGCCAATTTTTAATTTTGTGTGCTGTGATAAATTGATAGACAAATACTTGGTGATGTAATCGTGTATCCAAACTGATTTTTTTTTTTTTTTTTTATAATTTTAGAGGCAGATAGAGCTTTCTTTTGGTGGCGGTGGTATAACAGTAGAAAAATATTCTTTTGATTGGTTAGAATAATAGTGGAAGAGTAGGAGGACATCATATCCAAAATAACTAGGGTAATTAATATTATAGTTTGTCATTATGGAATGGTAGAGACAATGCAATAGAATCAGTACTGTGAAATTAAAAAAAAAGAAAGAAGAAAGAAAAAAGAAAAGTTAGGAAGGAACATGGTATTTTATGTAAAATGTGTGTGTTCTATATGCCCACATCCTATCATTTATGTATATCAACACGATTATAGCCATGGACTAATATGGCTCCATGCGGCTGAAACAGGCTTTTCCCACACACTGTGAAAATGATTTTAGAACACTAATATGGCTCCATGTGGCTGAAACAGGCTTTTCCCACACACTGTGAAGCTGATTTTAGAACACTAATATGGCTCCATGCTACTGAAACAGGCTTTTCCCACACACTGTGAAGATGATTTTAGAACCCTAATATGGCTCCATGCGGCTGAAACATGCTTTTCCCACACACTGTGAAGATGATTTTAGAACAGTAATATGACTCTATGCGGCTGAAACAGGCTTTTCCCACACACTTTGAAGATGATTTTAGAACACTAATGTGGCTCTATGTGGCTAAAACAGGCTTTTCCCACACACTGTGAAAATGATTTTAGAACACTAATATGGCTCCATGCGGCTGAAACAGGCTTTTCCCACACACTGTGAAGATGATTTTAGAACACTAATATGGCTCTATGCGGCTGAAACAGGCTTTTCCCACACACTTTGAAGATTATTTTAGAACACTAATGTGGCTCTATGCGGCTGAAACAGGCTTTTCCCACACACTTTGAAGATGATTTTAGAACAGTAATATGGCTCTATGCCCCTGCAATAGGCTTTTCCCACACACTTTGAAGATGATTTTAGAACACTAATCTTTCCCTTAAAGCAACAGCTGGAACCTTTCCCTGTACAACTTGATGATGATTTTAGAAGAATAATCTTTCCCTTAAAGCAACAGACTCTACCTAGTCCAGTCAGATCGTTCTGTGCAGCAGGATGAGGTGTGCAATCTGTCCCTCAAAGCAGCAGTACTAGTATCTCTCCCTAGTCCACAATCAGATCGTTTTGTAATGCAGGATGAGATGTTCTGCAATCTGTCCCTCACAGAGCCAGCAGCATCCTCTCCCTAAACCAGGGATAAGCAATTAGCGGACCTCCAGATGTTGCAAAACTAAAAGTCCCATCATGCCTCTGCCTCTGGGTTTCATGCTTGTGGCTGTCAGAGTCTTGCTATGCCTCATGGGACTTGTAGTTCTGCAACAGCTGGAGGTCTGCTAATTGCATATCCCTGCCCTAAACTATCTTGAGAGCATATGACATGCAGCACGGTGACTCCAGCCCCATATAGAGGCTGGGTCACATGGTGCACTGGCCAATCACAGCCATGCCATTAGTAGGCATGGCTGTGATGGCTTCTAGGAAAAACCAGTGAAACACTTGTTGATTGGCTGCCCTTGGCAGCTTTTCAACACGTGGAATAAAATATCAGAACCCCGAACCTGGACTTTTTTTGAAAAGTCCGGGTTCGGGTCCGGGTCCCAGACACCCAAAAGTTCGGTACGGACCCGAACTTTACAGTTCGGGTTCGCTCAACGCTACACATTTCTGAAGGCCTAATAAAAAGATATAAGGTTTTTGCTAACAGCAGCGAAAGCCTTGATTCCTAGACAATGGAAAACTACTGAGAAGTCCACACTCAGAGAATGGTTGTTCCAAGTTAATGACTTATATAATTTAGAAGAAACCAGAGCCATAGCCCAAAAACAATAGAAAAATTCAATAAATTATGGAGACCATGGGTAATGTTCAAATATTCTGCCGAATATAAAACTCTCTCAGACACATAAAAAAAAAACAGATTTGTGGACAGTTTATCCGCTGCTCTTCTCTTGGCTCCTGAATAGCTCTGTTTATTTTTCTCTTTCTCTTTATTTCTTTTTCTGTATTATATCTTTTTCTTCTTTTTAGCTGGTACACTTGGTACTGATGTTTTTGAAGACTCCACATAGGATGGAGATACTAAGTTCAACTGTTGACTGATAAGATGTAAATGTTGATTGCAACTGCAGAGTTTAATCTAATTGTTAAGAAAATGACACATAGATTTAAGAGGAGAGAGACTCAACCATATGTTTTTTGTTAATTGATCCGCTTAAAGTGGTTGTCAACCTGTGACAACCACTTTAACCTACAGGTAAGCCTATAATAAGGCTTACCTGTAAGTGCCCTGCATATCTCCCAAACCTGCACGGTTCAGGAGATATACAGTGCACTAGATGTGCCGACGTCATTTTGGCACATGCGCAGTGAGGAAACGGCTTCCATGCCGTTTCTTCTCTGAGATTGTACCGTGACTGGTGGCTGGGAGTGACATCACACGGAGATCACGGCTCCGGAAGGAAGAGGGGCTGAAAATGGACGCTGCCTGCACAGGGGACATCACTGGCTTTGTTTGCAGGTAATTGACACATAATGGGCTACTATGGGATGCATAGTAGCCCATTATGCTTCTACTTTGCAGGGGAATATAGAGGAAGTAAACCCCATCAGGGTTTACTTCCTCATTAAAGCGGTTGTCTACCCATCGATTTGATAGTGTTAAAAAAGAGTTAATATTCCTGGCATGCCGGAAATGCTAGCTGTCTCCTTGATTGTGCTCTCAACCAAACTAGCAAACCATCCAATGGGTGGTGTCATAATGGATCATTGCAGTGCAGCATCATGGCAGTTGCAGATTAAACAGAGGCTAAGATGTCAGCTTCCTTAGCTGAAAACGATAGGAGAGTATACAATCGCTTTAAATCATATATGCTACTTGTTTGCATAATGTATATTGGATGAATCTGTTGCTACATTGTTACAACTAAATAAAATTTATTGTGGAAAAAAGGGGGGGATTGTTGGCATTCGCCCATCCTGGCCATGACCACACAGCAATGTCACATTAGTAAGCCAATAAATCTTGGAACTCTTGAGAGTATCGAAAAATTCTCATGCGACCCTCGCAAAAGTATGCTTGTCTAATTTATCATATTCTATGCAACACAAATAATTCTATGTTATTTAGCCTGTGTGAAAGTTAAAGCCTCTATAAACTGTGGTATATATATATATATATATATATATATATATAGGTACAAAGATACAAGTGTTGAGATATATCATCCTTCTTTCATCTGGAACCAATTAATTAATCACTATTGTCAAATTAATAACTTCAATGCCTATTAGTAATATAGTGAAGTGATAGATTATAGAGAAGATACATCCCCGCTAACTATGAGGCTTGCTCGGACAGGTACCTGTGGTCAAAAAAAGAAAAAAGTATTTTCTCTCACTATATGAAAACCCAAAGATGATGTCAGCCAAACATCATTACACTTTTTTCACAATAAAAAACTGTACAAGGAAATGTCATATAAAAAGCGATCTCATAAGTATATTCTATATATTAAAATGTATGTGTACCTTGATACACCAATATATTATATTATCAAAGATTACCTAAATAGGCACATGCAAACATATAAGTCAGTAAAGTTCTCACAATATGGGTGTATATCTATCAATAGAAATAGATAGAGATCAAAATCGCAGTTTAACCCTTTTGGGCTGTGTCCAAACGATGTATCCGGGACACTTCCTACTGTTTTAAAATATACAGTGTCCCAATTGAAATATACGATCATTGACGGTGTACCATGCAATTGACAGGGGGGGGGGGGGTAACAGGGAATTGATTTTAAAACAACGAGAAGTGTCCTGGATACAATGTTTGGACACATTGAGTCCTGACTTATATGTAGAACATACTTATGAGATCGCTTTTCATATGGCATTTCCTTGTACATTTTTTTTATTGTGAAAAAAGTGTGATGATGTTTGACTGACATCATCTTTGGGTTTTCATATAGTGAGAGAAAATATTTTTTTCTTTTTTTGACCACAGGTACCTGTCCGAGCAAGCCTCATAGTTTGTGGGGATTTATCTTCTCTATAATCTATCGCTTCACTAAATTACTAATAGGCATTGACATTGTTAATTTGACAATAGTGATTAATTAATTGGTTCCAGACAAAGAAGGATGATATATCTCAACACTTGTATCTTTGCACCTCCGTATGTGCTCGGGTTTGAAGAAGGGTGCTATCTCTTTGGCCCGAAACTGTTACCATCTGTACATTATGGATACTTTGGGCTTGGTTTAAAGCTGGAGAGTGCAAAATCAGGCGCAGCTGTGCATGGCAGCCAATCAGCTTCTAACTTCAGCTTGTTCAGTTAAGTTTTGACAATAAAACCTGAAAGCTGATTGGTTTCTATGCAGAGCTGCACCAGATTCAGAGTGCTCCAATTTTAGTAAATCAACCCCTTTGTAACTCCTTTTTCAATAAATATTTTTGTGCAGCAATCCCACATTGTTTTTGCTCTATATATGACCTGTGGGAGGGTCTGATTGCTGGCACATGATTTCCACTGTAGTACACCTCACCCTTGGAAATATATATATTTATATATATATATATATATATATATATATATATATATATATATATATATATATATATTTATATATATATATATATATATATATATTACCCTTTTTTTCGCAAAATTATAATTTTAAGTTTATGTTTTTTTCTCACACACAGCATGGGCATATTTAGAATTACACCCCAAAATGCATTCTGCTACTCCTTCCGAGTATGGGGATACCATGTGTGTAAGACTTTTTTATCATTTGGACTGATTATGTACCTGACAGTGAGGGCTCTTTCATACATGCTGCATTGCCGACTACCCTCTGAAAAGTGATCCACAATTGATCACTCTTCAGATGGCAATATAGCAGTGTCTTACAGCCAATCAGGAGATCCTGTTGCCTCCCAAATGTCTGTTTTTTTTCAATCCCAAGCGGAATTTTGTATTAAATTACTGCAACTGCAAGCCAAGCGTTTGGCTCACAGTTGCAGATGCACTTGTCAGGCTCTAGAAAAATACATTTTACATGAGAACAGGGTGATAAATCAACTCATACTTTTTGGAGGAACCAACCTTGACAAAACAGACAAAACCCAAAATATATTGGAAATGGGACTATGTGTGGCCAGAGCTAATCACATGGTACATTGGCCTTTTCTGTACCATGTGATCACATTGACCAATCACAGCTAGCAACACAAATGTACACAATGGATGACATGAAAGAAAGCCATCCGTTGTTTACAACTGTCATGTGACCTGCTGGGATTGGTCAGTGAGCCGGTACACTGATCAGTTATCGGACACAGCCGGTGACAGATCATGCCCCTCATCATATGATGCCCACTCCAAAGGAAGAAAGTCTCACCCGGCTGTCAATCTGCTATAGGCCAGGCATAGAGTTGAGCGAACACCTGGATGTTCGGGTTTGGTGGGTTCAGCCGAACTTCGGGAAAAAGTCTGTGTTCGGTACCGAACTTGACCCGAACTTTATCCCGAACCCCACTGAAGTCAATGGGGACCTGAACTTTTCGGCACAAAAATGACTGTAAAAAAAGTCCTGGAAAGTGCTAGAGGGCTGCAAAAGGAAGTAAAATGATTTTAGAACAATAATCTGTCCCTTACAGCAACAGCAGGAACCTGACCCTATAGAACTAGAAGATGATTTTAGAACAATAATCTGTCCCTCTAAGCAGTAGACTCTACCTAGTCCAGTCAGATCGTTCTGTAATGCAGAATGAGATGTTATTATATCTGCAATCTGTCCCTAAAAGCAGTAGTAGTAGTAATCTCTACCTAGTCCACAATCAAATCGTTCTGTAATGCAGGATGAGATGTTATTATATCTGCAATCTGTCCCTCACAGCGCCGGCAGCTTCCTCTCCCTACACTACCTAGAAAGCATGTGACATGCAGCACTAAGTGACTCCAGCTTATAAAGAGGCTGGGTCACATGATGCACTGGCCAATCACAGCCATGCCATTAGTAGGCATGGCTGTGATGGCTTCTAAGGGCAAACCAGTGAAACGCTTGTTGATTGGCTGCCCTGCAGCTATTCAACATGCGTGATAAAATACCCGAACCCAAACTTTTTTCAAATGTCCGGGTTCGGGTCCGGGTCACGGACACCCCAAAGTTCGGTACGGACCCGAACTTTACAGTTTGGGTTCGCTCAACTCTAGCCAGGCAGGAAGGTGTAAATCTTAAGAATTCCATTCTTTGCTTCTAGACATCCTTAATCTGCAGCAAATTGGTAGTCAATATAGATGGCACTCACAGATATTTAAGGATGGCAGATGGTGGCAAAAAAGAGAATATGCATTGCCCTACCCTTCCCACCCAACAAAAATGTTTTCTTGCATCCCCTTAGTTACTTTACCAAAGAAAACAAAATGACAACCATATTGTCCCTTTTTATCTTAGGAAAACAAAAACATATCTTTCTCTGTCAACTTTTACATAGTTTGTCAACGTACGTGGAAGGAATATAAGTTATAAAACCACCTTCAACATATTTCAGGGAGCAAAAAAAAGAAGAAGAGAACTGTCTTCCCTTCAAAATTGTTGAATATATTTTGAGAACAGTGAGTTCCAGACAGTTTAATGACACATCTATAATGGCTTCTGAAGAACGCGTTCCTGAAACAATGGAAACACTCATCAAAGTTTTCGCTCACCGTCCATTTTTTTAACAGTCGCATTTCCAATGAGGGAAAGTGATTTTCATGCAAAGATTGCACAATCTATAATATTTTCAATCGAGATGAGTAGAAAAAAGAAAGTTTTCCGAATCTATTTAAATTTTGTCATCTCTCTGATGAAATGAACAGCCAAGTTTGCAGCTGTCAAGCTCTCCATAGGAAACGGGGAAAAGAAAAAAAATAAGACAGAGAATAGGAAAAAAAACAAAAGGCAGATCACTCGCCAAGACCTCCATACAAGGCACTGACAGCTTGGCAGTGGCAAGTCTCTGACATTTAATCTTGCAAACATATTGCCGCTGTCTCTAGCGATGCAAGATTGTTTTCAGAAAGTGGCATTAAATATGTTTAATATGTATTTTCTGTGGCTGAAATGGACAAAACAGATTATCTCCTTGGAGATTTAACAAAGATGGGAAAGGAAAACAAAGTAAGAAAACAGCATATTGTTCTGGCTAAAGTGCACTTTCTCAAGTAAAGTACCCTTGAGCTAGAGAAAAAAAAAGGCAGCACAGACATCAGATGGTATTTGGAAGTAGAGGAATGATCCTTATAAAAACTGATATTATAAGACCACATTTACACTGATACACTTGCAAGCAGTTTTGGATCGTACCACTAAAGAAGTATATGTAAAACTAATCGGTAAGATCTCATATAACTATTTAACTGTCTATGCACAGATTTGTTCTTTCAGCCTGTAAGTTAAAAATCTAAAAGGTTAAACTATGGTTAGCTCCCATACATCCAAACAACTTGCTCTGGAATGTGGAGGTAACTGTGGCCTCCGGTAGGCTCTTGTACACCATGATCTTTCTTCGCAACTTGTGGAAAGCTTGGAAGCATAAATACACCAGGCCTCTTTGATAACCACCTTTCTTTTCAATCCTGAAGTGCTGGATAGTCTGACCGGTTCAATGTCTCATCTTTACCTACAGGAGAAGCTGTTTCATCTATGTCCGTTGGTGGATCCCACCATTCGAAAAATTGCTTTACTTTAATTCTCTTAACCGGTTCCCCACCGCGCGCCGTCTTTTTACGGCGGCAGTGGGGGAGCCCTGTGCGAATCGCCGTAAATAAGCGGCGATTCGCATTTGGCCACCAGGCGGCGCGCGCGCGCACCCGCCGCACTCCTGGGGAGTGTGCCTGTGGCTCGGGCGGACCCGATGTCCGCCGGCGAGCCGCGATGAGCGGCTACAGAGAAAGAACGGGGAACCGCCGATGTAAACACGGCGGTTCCCTGCCCTGTCAGTGGGGCATGGATCTCTCATGCCCATGTTAGCCCAACCCCCCCACAGTAAGAACACACCCAGGGAACACGATTAACCCCTAGCTCTCCCCCTGCAGGTTAACCCCTTTGACTGCCAATGACATTTATACAGTAATCAGTGGACATTTAAATTTCTGATCGCTGAATAAATGTCATTGGTCCCAAAAAAGTGTCAAAATGTTCCGACATGTCCCCCCCAATATCGCATTACCGCTAAAAATCACAGATCGCCGCCATTACTAGTAAAAAATAAAAAAAAAATAAAAACCCCAGAAATTAATTCTCACCATCCGTAAATGCGACCACTTTTGCGCAAACCAATCAATAAACGCCGATTGCGATTTTTTTAATCGCAAATATGAGGAAGAATATAAATCGGCCAAAAACGGCGCCGCTAGACACTAAAAATCGCCATTACGCTATAACCCCCCCTGTACAGCCTTGTAAAACTGTGAAAAAACCCTGGTTACTGTA
>BLSH010349525.1:739578-759121 GCA_018402905.1 Glandirana rugosa | reverse complement strand
ACATTCGATTTGTTACGTGAATAGGAAAGAATGACCTCAAGTCAAGTATATAAACCTGTAGATGGATTACAGGAAAGGGTCGTGTTAGTCGTATAACAACAGGTACGTGCTAAAACGATATATTTTATTAGACTTATATATTACATTAGTATTTTGGATTAAAATGTTACACTAACGGTGGATGGAAGATCAACATAGGATGGTAATTTGTGTGTAAACTTTAATATTATTTATACCTTTTTGAACAGGACTTCGGTTATTTTTTGTCGTATTTCATTCAATTTCCTCTGAATATCTCCAATTTTTAACAAAACGACGTCGTGCATGGACAACAATATGCTGATTGTGCTGGGAAAGGACATTAGGTAGATGTCCAAATATATGAACTGAACTCCAGTAAGAAAGGATAAGTGCATTGTTTAGCTTACACATTGTTGCACTAAAATAGCGTTAGATGCCAGCTGCATTTTTTTCCTCAGTGCTCTAAAGGGTTTGACATGCTTCTTCTGATGCAATTTAATGCAAATAATTTCAGATCGGGGAAAATGACATTTTTTGCTTTGCCAAAATTTTGCTAGAATTTCCGATATTTCTAAATAGTGTTTTCAATTTAAAGGGTAACTCCACTTTCATGGGAGAAAATAGCAAATAATAAATAATAATACAGCATACATAAATGTGACACAAATCATATTGTAATTGAGTGTTATTAACCTGTTGGCGCCGACATCACGCAAATATGCAGCCTCTCTGCAGGTGGGCCTTGGCGCCCAGTGGCCACATAATTGCTTACCACATTGCAAACACTGCTGTGGCGAGAGCCCTGGGCACTGCTAGCACAGCTACTGGCGGCTAACAGAAAGCTCCCGATCGCTGCTTGCGATTCTGATCATGTGGCCACTGTGACAGCCAATAACGGCAGTCACATAATCATAGACCCAGCCCTGCCTCCCGCCATCTGAAAACCCTTAAAGGGCTGGAGGCGCCAGCCCGAAAGGGTTAGAAATTGCCTTTCCTTTTCAGGCTGCAGCGCTGTAATTTTCTGTAAAATGCAATGCAATATGGAAATCTCCACAGATAGTAAAATTTCCTGCCTGTGTGATTAGCTTACTAATTTTCCAAGAAGTCTGCACTAAGATACAAGTCAGATTTTGAGCATCATATGCAACAAAAATTTCATTTTTTGTGAGATACTGATCTAAAGAGATGCAGACTCTGCAGGTGCAGCAGCTGATTGATAATTATAAAATCACCCCCATACAGATTCACTCTGCACATGGAGGCAAACAAACAGCTGTTTCTTCAGAATAACAAAAGGTAGGAATCTGCAACAAAGTTTGTTCAAATCTCTGCAATGTACATAGATCACCAAGAGGGAAATGTTTTTTTCCAAACAAATGTGGAGATACTCTTTAAGCTACATGCCTTGTAGTCAACGGGGTAGGTAAAATTACAATAGCCATATAATTAGCTTGTCTTCACATAATATACTAATCGCATGCACACACTTTTTGAACAGACATGGTGAGAAAATTCCTTTGTTGTGTAATAAAAAGAATAGAATTTAATTATATGGCAAAAGGAATTTGATCGGCAGGTCATGCAAAGACTTGCTTATCAAGTGGCTGTTATTAAAAAAAAAGAGAGAGAAAATAATTCTATATCCATTCCCTGTGTGTACTGTCATATTTTATAGGACCAGCATAATGTGTTAACCGCACGTCCCATCTTAGCCATGTGTAAGCTCCAAGTTATGGCTTTGAAGTGGCAGGGGAAGAAAAGCAAAATGAGTATGTGAAGCTTCAGAAGTCGTTGGTGAAATGACCCATTCCATTGTTTGCTCCAACCTGTCTCAAGACTTATACCCCAGAAGAACCCTTGAAATAATTTTTGGGTTTAGGAAACCTCTGGTAAGATTAGTCAATCAGGAGTCATTGGGAAAATGCCTCTTACGTTGGTAGTGGTAAGTAGGAAGAATACCCTCCTTACAGTGATGGCCAGAATGACACCCTTGCAGTCATGCCACTGGCTCTGCCAAATGGTGTTAGACCTGGAAATATGCAGGCAGCATCAGGTGGGAGGCCAGTTAACCGCAGTTAAAGGAACCCCTAGCCCCCCCTGGAGGAACTCTAGGATTCCACTGAACCCTGCTTGAGAATGGCTGGTCTATCCTTTTCTCACTCTCTCTGATCACCAGTACCAGGGCATGAAAGTCTTGTATGAGTGCCGCACTGTTTTTCTGGAGCTTACTCTGGGTTATGAACTCCTTCCTCTGCTGCATGTGATAGTTCTGGGCCAATCACAAAGCACCTAAGGCTGTGACATGGTACAGGCGGATGGAATCACATGACCATCCATAACTGTTAATTTTGCGTATTTTTCCCTAGTCCGAACAGTGCAGCATGGAAGGGCAGCACCATGGCAGTGGTTAGCTTCTACCTAGCAGAACTAGGGCCACTGGTTCAAATCCCAACAATGCTACTTATTTGGAGTTTGCATGTTCTCGTGTGCCTGTTTCCTTCCACACTCCAAAGACCTGCTGGTAGGTAAATTGGCCCTAGTATTTGAACTCCAATTGATCCTCAAACTCCCTTACTGCTCCTTCCTCCTCTGTAACTGAAATGACTCTTTCAGTGACATGGGATGGAGTCATGTGACAGTGCTCCGGACTAGTGATTGGTTGCAAGACCTTGGCTCTGTCACATGGGAGCCTGGTATTGTGGATGGCCACAGAAAAGGAAGAAGCAGTGGGAGAGTGCTGATAAGTTCAGTAAAGGGGGCTTGGGGCAGTGTTGCCAACCATTCTCCTGCCAGTAAATGCCAGTGACAGGAAAAGGTTGCCAGTTAAAAATATGGCTGTGACGCTCAGCTTGGAACTGTGCATGCGCAGCCCAGCCCGGACCATTCGAGTGCCTGCTACAGTGTGTTTGACCGGAGCCTCATGTTCGGGTCTGCAGGACGGGAGCAAGAGAAGCCGGGAACGGGACTGTCAGTGCTTTGTGGACTGGAAAGGACTGAATGGACCACCTGACATGGAGAGAGACTGTCACTGTGACTTAGGAGAGGACGTGTCATGTCGGTGAGGTGTCATCGTCATCTGTGCTGCTGCACACTGCTGTCAGTGTCACTGTGTAGAGTGAATTTCATGCCCTCCTGTCCCTGAGCTACTTACTTACTATACCGATAATGAAATAATATATATTTTTTTTTGCCTTAATATCTACCTTTGCATGCTAATTGTATATTGTACTTGTTTGTTGCCTAAATACTGAAATTTGCACTTAAGACTGTAATTTCGCAACTTTTGGAAATGCCAGTAAAACTTGGCTATGCCAGTAAATATTGGGTGTAGTGTCAGTAAATTTTGATCTGGCACTACACTACACTGGGTTGGGGGGGAAAAGGTCTCCTTTAAGAGCTACTTCTTCATTCAACCTCACTGTAGATAGAATATTCTGAAAGTATTTCTCTGTACCTCGTGACATAGACACTATATTAGCAGACATTCACTTTTCAGAAAAAAATGCTATTTGCCAAACGACCTTCCAACATTTTTTCTCTAAATCCACCCTATGCTCCCCTTTTGATTACCTTCACATTTTTTTCCTCCAAATTACAATACTTTACATTATTAAAATGTCCTCTAAGAAAACTAATTCCACATTTGTATTACTGACTTAATGAATAATTCAAGGCTACCTGATTCAAACTAATGCATCGTAATAATGATATTTTTCATATGTCAAAGGCATGCAGTACATTGAGCTATGTTTGTTCTGAAATAACTGATTTATCAGAAATGAATACACATCCTTTTAAGACCAGACTGCTGAATGTAGTTTTTTCTGTTTTCCATCATGTAGAGAATATTGGTACGGCAGCTGAAAATGTGACAAGATAATAGGATTTCAGCATAATAATAGCAAAACATAAATGAGGAGCTCTCTAATTATTAATAGGCTGCTACAATGGTAGCCTGTATTAACATCTAGATATGTGGAGTTTAAAATTAATGATATCATATCTTTTATTATAAAATTTATAGATTCTGCAGTGTGCTTTTGAGTACTTGGAGGGATGGTTAAGTAGAATTCTTCAGATAACCGTAAAATGGATAAAAGTTCAAATATGTTTTCATACTCATAATACAAACATGAATGCCATGTTATCCATAATAAGAAAATAAAAATTTCATAGAGAAATCACTGTGCCTTTTCATGACACTCATTGTGTATTCTTAACAGTAACAGTGATACCAAAGGGATTTTTTATACGTGCGGTGTTATGTGTGTTGAACACATTATATATGCATATTTTTGACCAAAGGGCTCACTAGCCAGTATATCACACAATATATTACATAATCATTGGGATTTGATTGCTGCTTTATCATAGGGGTCACCAAACTTTCTAAAGAAATGCAAAAGGAAAAGGTTTGTGACTTTAAATGAGGCGCATAAGGAATTTGCACCTCCATCCGTAATCTGGTAAATAAAGGAGAGCGTTTTGGGACTTTAGATGAGGCAGTAACAAGAGAGGTGTGTGTGTAAGAAGTATAAGCAATTTTATTAAAATTAACAAGTATAATTACATAAGATGTTGATACAAACATAGACCATAATTATTTCATATATGTACATAAAGCATTGTTCAATTCATATATATACACATGTATAAAAACAGCACAAGCAATACCATGTAGCACATGATAAATGAAATAGCAGTAAAAATCATCCAGATGAACATGATTGGTTAAAAGGATCCTTGCATAAAGCAGAGTGATTACATCCTTCATGACCGACGCATTTCGTGAAAAAAAATCATCACTTCCTCATATATGAAGTCTGCAAGAGACAGGGCCGCAGTTTGGAGACCACTGTTTTACCACATTTTTGCTGTCACGTTTAGAAAACACATTTACTGTCAGCACTTGGACCTGTTCCTTTGCTTGGCTGACAGGTTCTGTTCATAAGAACCTTCTTCACTCCATCCATTGATACTCACCTTTTTTGTGTTTCTCCACCACCCAATTTTTCTAAAAGAGTTCTTGGATATACCCAGTATGTCTGGGTATGGGGGTGCATGCGACCTTCTCCCCTTCCAGGATGCGTCGCTTGGGACTAAGTCGCTAATCTCCAGGCCAGAATATTGTCATGTGGGGCAGGGAAAAGGCTGTTAGCTTTCTTGTATAAGGAGACCTGGTTCTTCTTGCAGTTGAGTATGTCACCCCAACATTTCACATTCCTTTCATGTGTTGGTTGTACTTGTATACAAAACTATCCTGTTCACTTTGTATTGCTTCCTTTGTGTGAAAAAAACCTGGTGATTCTGCCAGACCCCCGGTTTTCCTATTTAAAACTGACCATGGTAGGCATAAAAGTACATGTATGGTCAGTTTTCTGCCTTTCTTCCAATGGTCAGACTTGTGCTGACATGCCCCCCTGCATGGCCATTCACTGGGAAGATCAGTGTACTACTGTTTCCCCACCCACACCTCTCCAAGCCCCTAAAAGGTATTTATACTGTACAGTATCTCACAATAGTGAGTACACCCCTCACATTTTTGTAAATATTTTATTATATCTTTTCATGTGACAACACTTAAGAAATGATACTTTGCTACAATATAAAGTAGTGAGTTTACAGCTTGTATAACAGTGTAAATTTGCTGTCTCCTCAAAATAACTCAACATTCAGCCATTACTGTCTAAACTGCTGGCAACAAAAGTGAGTACACTCCTAAGTGAAAATGGACCCAAAGTGTCAATATTTTGTGTGGCCACCATTATTTTCTGGCACTGCCTTAAGTCTCTTGAGCAGGGAGTTCACCAGAGCTTCACGGGTTGCCACAGTAGTCCTCTTCCACTCTTCTTCCACCTTCCGCTTGAGAATGCCCCACAGATGCTCAATAGGGTTTAGGTCTGCAGACATGCTTGGCCAGTCCATCATCTTTACCCTCACTTCTTTAGCAAGGCAGTGGTCCTCTTGGAGGTGTCTTTGGGGTCGTTATCATGTTGGAACACTGCCCTGCGGCCCAGTCTCCGATGGGAGGGGATCATGCTCTGCTTCAATATATAACAGTACATGTTGGCATTCATGGTTCCCTCAATGAACTGTAGCTCCCCAGTGCCAGCAGCACTCATGCAGCCCCAGACAATGACACTCTCACCACCATGCTTGACTCTAGGCAAGACACACTTATCTTTGTACCCCTCACCTAGTTGCTGCCACACATGCTTTACACCATCTGAACCAAATAAGTTTATCTTGGTCTCATCAGACCACAGGACATGGTTCCAGTAATTCATGTCCTTAGTCTGCTTGTCTTCAGCAAACTGTTTGCAGGCTTTCTTGTGCATCAACTTTTGAAGAGGCTTCCTTCTGGGATGACAGCCATTCAGACCAATGTGATGCAGTGTGCGGAGTATGGTCTGAGCACTGACAGGCTGACCCCCCACCCTTTCAACCTCTGCAGCAATGCTGACAGCACTCATACGTCTATTTCCCAAAGACAAGCTCTGGATATGACGCTGAGCACATTCACTCAACTTTGGTCCACCATGGCGAACCCTGTTCTGAGTGGAACCTGACTTGTTAAACCACTGTATGGTTTTGGCCACCATGCTGCAGCTCGGTTTCAGGGTCTTGGCAATCTTTTAATAGCCTAGGCCCTCTTGATGTAGAGCAACAATTCTTTTTTTCAGATCCTCAGAGAGTTTTTTGCCATCTGGTGCCATTTTGAACTTCCAGTGACCAGTATGGGAGAGTGAGAGCGATAACACCAAATTTAACACATTAATACAAGAAAAATTGTTTGCACTGCCACCTAGTGTTTAGGGATAAAAGGAAAGTGAAAAAAACTCAGGGTAGGCTGCTGCTGACACTAAAATGTGTTCCTACCTCCAACAGATCAGCTCAAATAAGAATGTATCAGCGCTGCCTCTATAATTACAACTTGGTGAATAAACAATCAAAGTGTGTAAACTTCACTCTATATATAAATATGTGTGCCAATAAAATAGTGCAAATTAAGCAATAAAAAATTATAAAATGATAAATTGACCGATGTGCAAAACAATGAAAAGGTAAGTAGAATAAAAGAGTCACTACATAAATGATAAGTGCATCTGAATAGGTAATCTCCCAGGGAACTGAGAACATTTTGAAGAGAAACGGACGACAGCCTGCTCCTCAGGCAATACAGAGTCCAATTTCCCACTGCATACAAACATGATGTTTTTCCTTTAATTTCAAAGGAGATTCAGGAAGAAAGGGCTCTTTTGGCTCCAAATATAAGTGCAAAAGGCGAGCTGTCAACAGATAGGTTGCACGCTCACCTCAAATACTCAACCCCCAGGGGTCACACCACCATAATAGATCAGGGCTTGTTCTGGTAGTTGGTCATTTTTTTCTTTTACAGCAGTCTCTTTAGCAGTGATTCATTTTTATTCATTAAAAGCTAGCATGTATGTGCAAAAACAGTCACTGTTTTTCTCACTTGTCCTCCTGGAAAGGATCACACACTGCCTGGCTATTTCCATGCGTATTGCCACTATCCACGTGGCTTCCTCAGGAAAAATTTGAGCTGACCAAATTTAACACACCTGCTCCCCATTCAGACCTTAGACCTTGTAACACTAACGAGTCACATGACACCAGGGAGGGAAAATGGCTAATTGGGCCCAATTTGGACATTTTCACTTAGGGGTGTACTCACTTTTGTTACCAGTGGTTTAGACATTAATGGCTGTGTGTGGAGTTACTTTGAGGGGACAGCAAATTTACACTGTTATACAAGCTGTACCTGCATAATACAGTGTCCCAGAATTGCCCCCTGGGCCAATCTGATGCCTGCCCTCGTGGACTCCTGGCTGGCCGAGACCTGCTTTATGTTGTTTACCATCTGCCCCTGGCTCACTGCCCAAACTGGTTGCTAGCCGCAGCCCACCTGGCATCTAGCAACCAGTGACGTCACGATGAGGAGGAGAGTGAGGCCCCAGCATTCAGAGCTCTGCACCTAATGATTATCTCCACCCACCTCCTCCCTGTATCTTCCCCGGCAGCATGGATGCAGATGAAAGATTGTGACTGAGGACAGTTGGGACTCAGCAGATAAGTAAGCTGGCAGAAGAGTAGAGGACAGATGACATGAAACCCTCGGAGGGGTGGGAGGAGGACGCATCCTTGGATATCAGGACAGGGTTCATGCTTCAACTTATAGTGCTTCACTTTTGGGGGATCTGACCCAACAAAAGTGAAGGACTATAAGTCCCAGCATGAACCACTTAGGGCTGAAGATGTTACACCCCCTGCCCCCTCAACTAGTGAAGAACTATAGGTCCCAGCATGTACCTGTGAAATCTATGAGGTCACACCCTTAGAACTTTGCCACCCATAGCCTGCCACCAGATGCAGTGCACCACTTGCCACCCATAGCCTGCCATCAGATGCAGTGTCACTTGCTATCCATAGCCTGCCACCAGATGCAGTGCCACTTCCCACCAACAGCTGTGTCACTTGCCACCCATAGCCTGCCACCAGATGCAGTGTCACTTGCCAGTGCCATCCGCAGCCTGCCACCAGTCCAACACACTGGAGCCCCGAGAAGGTGAACACCCCTCCTGCCGTTGGCTGCCGATGTGACTTCTCCTATGCTGGGGTCAGGGCGTGTCACATCTTCAGCTCTGAGGGGTTCATGCTGGGACCTGTAGTCCTTCCCTTTTGGGGGTCACATTCTCCCCAAAAGTGAAGGACTATAAGTGCCAGCACGAACCCCTGATATCTAAGTATGTGACTCCCTGAAAAATTGAAGGATTATAAGTCCCAACATGAACCCGTGGCATTGCATCTGGTGGCATGCTATAGGTAGAAAGTGGCACTGCATCTGGTGGCAGGCAATGTGTGGCAAGTCGCACACTGCATCTGGTGGCAGGCTATGGGTGGCAAGTGGCACTGCAGCTGGTGGCAGGCTATGGGTAGCAAGTGTCACATTGCATCTGGTGGCAAGCTACAGGTGGAAAGTGGCACACTGCATCTTGTGGCAGGCTATGGGTGGAAAGTGGAACACTGCATCTGATAGCAGGCTATGGGTGAAAAGTGGCACACTGCATCTGATAGCACGCTATGGGTGGAAAGTGGAACACTGCATCTGATAGCAGGCTATGGGTGGAAAGTGGAACACTGCACCTGATAGCAGGCTATGGGTGAAAAGTGGCACACTGCATCTGGCGGCAAGCGATGGTGGCAAGTGACATGCTGCATCTTGCAACAGGCAATGGTGGCAAATGACAAGCTGCATCTGGTGGCAGGCGTCAGTGGCAACTGACAAGCTGCATTTGGTGGCAGGCAACGGTGGCAAATGACAAGCTGCATCTGGTGGCAGGCGACGGTGGCAAGTGACAAGCTGCATCTGGTGGCAGGCAATGGTGGCAAGTAACAAGCTGTATCTGCTGGCAGGCAATGGTGGCAAGTAACAAGCTGTATCTGGTGGCAGGCAATGGCGGCACGCTGCATCTGTTGGCAAGTGACAAGCTCAGGGTTTCCACTGATTCTGTATTATGGTGAGTTGAAATATTTCATTATATATTACAATGTAGTAATAGAAATAATAAGATTTGATCATCCTGACACCATATCAAGCATGGTGTCAGGATGATTTAAGTGCCAACACCAGCCATTAGCCCAACAAATCACCCGCCGCTGAATACCCTGTCAACCCCGAGACTAAATCCCCCCCTCCTCATCTTTTTTTGGAAAGGGGGGGTGTCCCTAAATGGCAGTCTGGAAATGCGGTCACCCTAATTATATGGTTTTGGTAAACCTAAAGGAAAAAATCTAAAGAACATTGTATAGTGTGTATCCAGCTTTAGAGGAGTGCAATAGACTAATCACTACTCAAATGCAGTTAGGCCCCTTTCACACGGCCGTGTCCATGTGCGGGCTCTGCTTTGTTCAGAAAGGATCGATCCGCTGATCCCCGCTGAGCCGGCGGATGACTGATCCGTCTCCGGAGACAGGTCTGTCAGAGCCCAGCTCTCCTCTATGGGAAATCAGATGACAACGGACTGACCGTCCATAGTAATCCGATCCCCCGACGGATGGAAAAATAGGGTTTCCACCCGCCTGACTTTACGGGTCTGGAGCGGATCAGAGAGTGGCAGGTGTCAGCGGACATGTCACCACTGACATCCGATGCTCCATTAAAGTGCATGGAACGTCTGTTTAGGTCCGCCTGAAAAACAGACAGGCGGACCTGAATGGAACAGTTGTGCTTTAAAAAAAATTCAATGATGTATTAATGAAAACAGAGCTGCACTCATTTGCGTCTTTTTCACATATAATATTTATTGAAACCCTGAAAGGGCAAAACCAAGTCATTACATCAATGAAAACTTCAATCACAGAATTTACAACATATCCAACAAATATATAAATAACTGAGGTGCAGAATTGTCAGGTAGATATTAGTGAAGGATATATCAGACAATGTTCTTCATTTGTTCTGTTCATCATAACACTAAACACAAGTGGAACTACTGAAAGAGGAATGGGAGGGCAGGAGTGGAG
Source organism: Glandirana rugosa (assembly GCA_018402905.1). Taxonomy (NCBI): domain Eukaryota; kingdom Metazoa; phylum Chordata; class Amphibia; order Anura; family Ranidae; genus Glandirana; species Glandirana rugosa. Next base: position 748,555 of record BLSH010349525.1, on the reverse strand, counting down.
AAAGTATGAGATGGCAGCGGTACAGGATACCGAAGGCAATTAGCCAATTTGACGTGTTGTAGTACTTATGATCCGAAAAGGACCTTACCCTCTTCAGAGAAAACAAACAGGTTCTAAAGTCCCCAGGTTTTAGAATATTCCTCCTGTTTATGTTGTGCTGTAAGTATCAAGTCCTCCATCTTCTTTATATCTTCTACTTTGCTAAGCCAACTCGCAATGGTCGGCGGGAGTTGTTGTTTCCAATGAAGAAGAATACAGAACTTGGCGGCGTTTAACACTTAATTTGTTTGTATATTTTAGCAAGAAGAAGGCTGGATCACCAGGAATCTTATACTCCATAATTTTTTGAGTAATTGTGCTGATTTCTGCCCAAAAGTGTGTCAGCTTAGGGTAGGACCAGAAGATTAATTTGTGTCTTTTATATTTGGCTTTCTTTCAACTCAAAAAAGTAGATTGGCCCAGAAAGACACAACAAAGAAAACTGTAAAAAATGGAAACAACACAGAGCCAATATAAGTTAAACATGTTACAAAGTTGAACCTGTACATTCATCATTCAGCCTTTACTATGGCTAATGACCTTTAACAACATTGTTCCACATGATCATTTCTGTTCTAGATATTTCAGCTGCCAGACCTCTCAGAAGCTTATCTTGCTTTTCCAATATTTGCTTAATTAAGATTTGCAGCTCATTATGGAGAATTAGCAATGTTTTTTGAATGCTGCTGGATGGGAACCAGAGAGAGGCTTGGCATCTTCAGACATCTTGACACTAATTCAGTAGAGTTTTGTGATTGCTGTGCGTTGCACGGAGAGAGATATTTGCTTTTTTCTTTAATTAAAGGAAATTTGTCACATGTGAGGTAACAGTGTTGTAGAGCAGAGTGAGACGCTGCCGAGATCATGTTCAATTCTAAAATTAATGCAGCTATTTTTGAGTAATTAGAGATTTTATCACCTTATTTTTAAAAGTCAGAAAGTTTCAGGCAAGCTGTGATTTAAGGCACGTTAACCTCTTCCCTCCAGCTTGCCCACCACGGCCCTTTAACTGTGTCTTAAAGTGTAATGAAAGCAAAACTTTTTTTTCCATTTTTAATAATGTAGGGGAGGGATATAAACCCTTTCAGTTTTTTCTTCTTGCTCCCTTCACTTCCTGTCCCATAGCCAAAACAGGAAATGAGAAGAAATCCCTCCTAAGTGAAGGAATCCTGGCATATTGCCAGGACTAGTGATTTCCCTTTAATTGCTGTTCTGGTGTCAACCCAAAATATGGGATTTTTTTTCTTTCACTTTCAGTGTTAACAGTAAACAGGACAAATAGAGAGGGTGAATCTCCCTAATAGGGGCAAAGACAGCAATACAATTTGAAAGGTGTTCTAATCACTCTCCACTCTATCCAAAACCAAAAAATAAAGTGTTGCTTTTAGTTATACTTTAAGGCAGAGGGTGTGGGGCAGACTTTCCAATCGCAAGGCCATTGTGATTGTCTGTCCCCATGGTCACATGATCAGGAGGCTATCCCAACACAGTCTCAAGGTGCACAGTTATGTTGGACAGAATGAAATTGTCCAAAATATCTGGCGCCTTAAGAGTTCCCTTCACTGGAACTAAGGGGCCAAGCTCAACCCCTGAAAAACAACCCCACACCATAATCCCCCCTTCACCAAATGATTTGGACCAGTGCACAAAGTAAGGTCCAAAAAGACATGGATGAGTGAGTTTGGGGTGGAGGAACTTGATTGGCCTGCATAGAGTCCTAATCTCAACCCAAAAGAATACCTTTGGGATGACTTAGAGCAGAGATTGCGAGCCAGGCCTTCTCATCCACATCAGTACCTGACCTCACCAATGCGTTTCTGGAAGAATGGCCAAACATTCCCATAGACACACTCCTAAACCTTGTGGACAGCCTTCCCAGAAGAGTTGAAGCTGTTATAGCTGCAAAGGGTGGGCCAACTCAATATTGAACCCTGCAGACTAAGACTGGGATGCCATTAAAGTTCAAGTGCATGTAAAGGCAGGTTTACCAATACTTTTGGTACTATAGTGTATGTATGTATGTACATCATGTGTGTTACATGATCGAGAAGCAATTAAGATGTATCTCTAACATTTTATTTTATCCTTTGGATAGAGTGGTGAGGGATTATAACCCTTGGCAGGCTTTTATTGCTGCCTGTTTGTACTGATGTCAAGGGTAAATCCTCATCTCACAATAGTATGTAAATCATATTGCAAAAATCATCAATCTTTATTTACAAGATTTAAAAGACATACAATTATATGGAGGCTGGCCCTTCATGAACATACCTAAAAGCACAATATATCTATGGCACTACCCATAAGTCCCTAATTGGTGAATTGCTACAACACTCACATAGTGCCTGACTTGTCTGCAGCAGTCCCCAGACTAGGACTAACCCAACACGTTATAAATATTCTTCCTCAGGGGTAGAAGAGTGTGACATACATACATATCTACAATGAAAATAAATTTGTTTAAATACAGTAAATAATATTTTAATATGTAACATGCCACATCAAGCATGGCACACTAACAATATCAATTGTGTACAGAAGAAAATCAGTCAAATATTAAAAACACACTGGATGGTGAAGATACCCTTCTACCTTCAGGGGGGTCACCCAACAGTCAAAACATTCCACTTGCATTCACACCATTTCCTACATGTGCAACAGTTCATCAACTATGTTTTAAGTGTCTGCCTACTTAAAACTCAGAGGTTCCAAACATCCCTGATTGATTCCTTGCTCCACCTTCAACAGTACACAATATACCGTCCTTTGAACTTCCACCTTTCTAAAACTCTTCATTCTTCATCAGTTGGCTCATTGAGTAAAGATCTTCAGTTACCTAACATAGTAGACCCGATCCTGGATGGCTACAATTCCATATGGTCACATGTCAAGAATGAAGCCCAATTCAAGCTCATACAACACCATATTTACCCTACTGGACTGTAAACTCTCGACTTCAGCATCTGCGTCCTTTATGCCAGTGGTTCTCAACCTCGGTCCTGAAGTACCCCCAACAGGCCATGTTTTGGGAATTTCTCTTAGATAAAATAGCTGTCCAAAATACCAAACCATTGACTCTGATTTAAAGCACCTGTGCAAGATAAAGGAAAACCTGCAAACATGGCATGTTGGGGGTACTTGAGGACAGGGTTGAGAACCACTGCTTTATGCCACTGCACCTGACCAACACTCCTACACCGTTTCTGGACCTGTCCAATTATCTCCACTTATTGGGATCAAGTTTTGACTTTTGCAGTAGGAATTACTAAGAAACAATTTTGTAAGGATCCCCTTACACAGCTTTGTGGTGCCCCCAAACCATCTCCACTGGCTGCCCATACCCAGGGGTCTCACAGGATTTCTTTTTGCAATTCGTCATGGATAATCACTTGCTTCCTGGTGGCAAGGAGAGTGATTCTGCAAAAATGGCTCTCATCAACATCTCCTATGGCTGCGGACATTGAAAAGTAGTTTACACTATTGCTATATAGAGAAAAATTAGATATGGAGCTCTCTCGTTGCACGAATGTCAAAAGCATTTATAATAAATATTGGATGTTTATTAATGGTGCTTTAATACGGCCTGAAAAAGATTGAATTTCCTTCCTGCTTTAGCACCTGGACTAGACTTGTGCATGGCTGAAAAATTTGTTCATTTTTTTTCCCGGAAATTCCGAAATCCGGAAATTCAAAAAAATCGGAAATTCGTGGTACTTCGGCAATTGCGGTAATTCAGAAATTTTCCGTAATTCGGCAATTGCGATAATTCGGAAATTCCCGGTAATTTGTCAATTCAGAAATTTACTGTAATTCGGCAATTGCGGTACTTCGGAAACCAGAACAGCCGAAAATCCGAAATTTGAAAATAAGGAAATCCGAAAATTTTAAAATAAAGAACATTTGAAATAATAAATGACTATTAAATAACTATTAAATTATAGGTGGTGGAATTTCCTTGAAAATATGGCTGTCAGTGATAAATTTCATATTTAAGTTCACTAACAGCTAAATTTTCAAGGAAATTCCAATACCTATAATTTAATAGTTATTTTTTATTGTTTCATTGTTCCTTCTTATTTCCAATTTTCAGAAATTCAGAAATTGGGAAATAAGAAAGAACATTTGAAATAATAACTGATTATTTCAAACGTTCTTTCTTATTTCCGAATTTATGAATTTCTGAAAAATAAATTATAGGTATTGGAATTTCCTTGAAAATGTGGTTGTTAGTGAACTCAAATATGAGATTTATCACTAACAGCCATATTTTCAAGGAAAAATACAGTTATTTATTAGTTAGCTATTATTTCAAATGTTCTGTGTTAGTTTCAAATTTTCAGATTTCCGAATTTTCCAATTTCACATTTTCATCTGTTCCAGTTGCAGAATTTCCGTGAATTTCTGAATTACCGCAATTGGCAACTTACCGCAAATGTACGAATTACCACAATTGTTGAATTACTGCAAATTACTGCAAATTTCCTAATTTCCGAAATACTGCAATTGCCAAATTACCTCAAATTACCACAATTGCTGAATTACCGCGGATTTCCAAATTTTCGAATCGGAAAAAGAGAAATTCTGGAGAATTCGGAAATTCAAAATGCAGAATTCTGAATTGGTCTGAATTGACGAATTTTGCAAATTTGGTAAAAACGAAATTCGTAACTAAACGAATTGCACAAGCCTAACCTGGACTACTACCACATCAATAAGACTGATACTCGTCTTCAGATGAAAGAAGAAAACCCGCTGCTCCAGGTGAGGCAATGAAGCCTAATGGAAACTGTGGGTGCCCGCCCCGGCTCACCTCCATATGCAATAGAAAATGAAGAAAGGGCTGCACACCACGGCTAATTCCAAGATCCTTTATTGCACATCCCAAAAATGACACCACAGGACACAAGGTTGCCAGGTAGACATGTTTCACGCAATACAAATGTGCTTAATCATTATCATCCATCTTCAAATAAAGTATCCACTCCATAACTACTGGTTACCTAATGCCTGACGATTGGAGTCTTCTTCAATTGACTTCAGAGGGCACTTTCTCACATTGTGCCTGGTGGATTAGTTTCTATCCCCCCAAACCATTGCCTTCTTCCCCCTTCCCTTTTCCCTCCCCTTAACCTTTTCCTTTTATCCTTGTCACTTATCTCTTCCTGCATGTTTTTTTCCCTTTACAATATATCATCATTATAGCTTGATTTCCTTTTCAGGAAAAGTCCAGCTAGTTTGTTAACTTATACATCTCTACGGTCACTAGGATTTTGTATAGAGTCTACTTTGGTATCCACCCATGCCTTTATAAGAATAGTGTTATCGTATCTGACTAAGTGTTATCCTAATCAAACCTATAGGTGATGTCACCATAACATCTGTTTATTCTCTATATAAAAAAAAAAAAACCACCAGCAGGAAGTTGCACAGCGATGATGTTTGGCTTTAATAAAGTTGGTTGTGATGACATCATCAGTATCATTGCCTCCATTTTGTCACTGTAATATACTGCATATAAATATATATTGCACTGCAAAAACTAGTCTGAACATCTTTAGACTAAAAGGTTTACTGTGGTGGCCACACAATATCTAATTAGTCAAACATTGCATGTCCAAGCAATCTTGGACAAAGTGAACACATTTACTTTAAATCATTACTGCCGTAATAAAGACATGCAATCAGTGTTTAATTACAGGCAGGTTACACTTCATGCTTTGAATACAACATTGCATAGGGCTTCGTATTAACCACATAACCTTTAAGACCATTTAGCCTTTAGGTACCTCCAAGGTATCTCTCTTATGACTATTTTCCTTGAGAAAGTTATTAGACTGCAAGGAGAGTCCTGCATCATTGGTTTCAACAGTATATTTCTCACCAATGCATTTTGTGTGTGGTCTATATTAAATTAAAAATCCTTTGTACAATTTAGCTGTCCAGAAGGCCCATCTTCCTTAGGGGGAAATTGTATCACATGTAAAATGCACTCCCTATGTCATGACTTTTACAGTTTCTCAGATAATACAAAAACACATGGAAAGTGCACACATCAAAACACAGCACATTTTTACCTATGTAAGACAATATGCAATGTAAACCAGAAAGATCTGTGACCTGTTTAAATACCTCCCGCCTGCTGTCATTTTACTATACGGCGGGCGGGAGGTATTTAAATCCCCTCTCGTTCTGGGGCAACATCATATGACGTTGCCCCAGTGCCACCGCTCCCGCGTGCCCACAGTCAGCTCTTTACCCAGATTGTGGTCGCACCGTGTCCTAGGAACAGTATGACTCAGCTCTTTAACCATGTGATTGGCTGTGTCCAATCACAGCCGATCACATGTAAACATAGAAGTGCCATTTTTCGGAGAGCTGATCAGTGGCATCTCCTAGCAGGAGTGTGTAGAGGTAATCAGGGCACTGATCATCAATGTAGCCCCAGCAGTGCTACCAATCAATGCCCAGTAGTGCCCCCAATCAGTGCCCAGCAGTGACACCAATCAATGCCCATAAGTAATGCCAGTCAGTGCTGCCTTTCAGTGCCAGCTATCAGTGCCCACCAGTGTCATCTATCAGTGCCCACCAGTGCTGCCTATCAGTGCTCATCAGTGCTCCGTATCAATGCCACCTATCAGTGCCCATCAGTAACTAAGAAAAACTTAAAATAAAAAAATCTGTCTTTTTTCTTTTTCTTTTTAGAACAAATAAAAAAAGCCAGCAGTGATTAAATACCACCAAAAGAAAGCTCTATTTGTGTGCTGAAAATGATAAAAATGTCATGTGGGTACAGTGTAGCATGACTGCGCAATTGCCATTTAAAGTGTGACAGCGCTGAAAGCTGAAAATTGGCCTGGGCAGGAAGGGAGTAAAAGTTTCCAGTATTGAGTGGTTAAACTGTGTTTTTCAGCTTTTATATAGGCCCAGAAAACACCATTAAAGAGGAACTATATAAGAGTCAGTAAAGTTGGTTATGCACTAGTTGAATTTCATTTAAAGAACATTTGTTCAATTTTAAAATTAGTGGGATCAAATTGACATTCAGATTTTGCTCCATTAGCTTCTTTCCTGACCACAGACATACCTCCCAACTTTTTGAGATGGGAAAAAGGGACACCTATTAGCAAAAGTATGTAGGCATAGGACACACCCCCTGCCACTCCCCCTTAGCCACTTCAGCCCTGGAACGATTTACCCCCTTCCTGACTAGAGCACTTTTTGCGATTCGGCACTGCATTATTTTAACAGACAATTGCGCAGTCTTGTGATGCTGTACCCAAGCAAAATTGACGTCCTTTTTTTCCCACAAATAGAGCGTTCATTTGGTGGTATTTAATCAACTCTGCGTTTTTTATTTTTTGCACTATAAACAAAAAATTAGCGACAATTTTGAAAAAAAACTATATTTTTTACTTTTTGCTATAATAATAATAATGTCCAAAAAATATATAAACAAACAAACAAATGTATTCATCAGTTTAGGGCGATATATCCTTCTATGTATTTGTGGTAAAAAAAATCGCAATAGGCGTATAGGAGTATGTTGATTGGTTTGCGCAAAAGTTGCCGCGTTTACAAACTATGAAAATTAATTTATGGCATTTTTACTAGTAATGGTGGCAATCTGCGATTTTTATCAGGTCTGCGATATTGCGGCAGACAGATCGGACATTTTTGACACTTTTTTGGGACTATTGACATTTATACAGCGATCAGAGCTAGAAAAAGCCACTGATTACTCTATAAATGTCACTCAGGGAAGGGGTTAACCTGCAGGGGGCAATCAAGGGGTTAACTTTGTTCCCTAGGCGTGTTCTAACTGTGTGGGGGCTGGGCTGGCAAGGGCATGACAGATCTAACTGATCCCGATGACAGGGATCAGTAGATCACTGCCGCCAGACAGAACGGGGAACTGCCATGTTTACATTTTCTTCTGTATCAGTCAATCGCAGATCGCCAGCGGACATCGAGTCTGCCTGACCCCCAGCCACATTCAGGAAGCGTGGTGGCGCTGGTGGCACGCTCCTGCCTGCTACTCGCACCAGTGTGAATCGCCCGTTTATATAGTTACATAGTTAGTCAGGTTGAAAAAAGACACAAGTCCATCCAGTTCAACCAAAAAAAGATAAAAAATAGAAAAATTATATATAGCCAAATAATCCCATACACAATCCTTCACCCACAGTTGATCCAGAGGAAGGCAAAAAACCCCAGCAAAGCATGATCCAATTTGCTACAGCGGGGGAAAAATTCCTTCCTGATTCCCAGAGAGGCAAGCGGATTCACCCTGGATCAACTTTACCTAAAAATGTTAGTACCCAGTTATATTATTTACATTAAGGAAAGAATCCAGGCCTTTTTTAAAGCAATCAACCGTGCTGGCCAAAACCACCTTTGGAAGGAGTCTATTCCACATTTTCACAGCTCTTACTGTGAAGAAACCTTTCCGTATTTGGAGATGAAATCTTTTTTTCCTCCAGACATAAAGAGTGCCCTCTTGTCCTTTGCGATGACCTTAAAGTAAATAACTCAACACTAGAGTTGAGCGAACACCTGGACGTTCGGGTTCTGCTGGTCCGTCCGAACTTCGGGACAAAGTCCGGGTCCGGGTCCGGACGGAACCCGAACGATCGGCTTGCAGGTCCACAAGCGAGTTGAGATCACAACTCAATAAATGAAATTCCAGTAGCGTTTCCTGTTCTCCCGTGAGAAATACAGACCTCCTTTTTTTCTAAAGTAGAGGTTTATGCCTTTCCAAAGAAGTGTCATTCTCGACACTTTTACACCTTATCTGAGGAAGGTTTCCACCAAAACCGGTCGTGCCAACTAACGAAATTTTTTCCGGACCTAAGAAAGGAATTACATTTATTATATTGACCCATGATTGTAAAAATCCATTTCAACTAGGTCCCACTTAGGCGAACGGAGAGACCCTTAG
>BLSH010349525.1:710781-734610 GCA_018402905.1 Glandirana rugosa | reverse complement strand
CACGATCGTAGCGATCGTTGTTTTAAGCAGAGTTTGATCTGCAACTCAAAGCAGCGGTATTTGAAATCTCTAATTTCTGCTATCTGTCCTCAGAGCAACAGCACAGACAGCAGTAGTAAAGTAATCTATCTCAGGATGCAGGATCAGGTCTTAAAATGTCTCAAATCTGTCCCTCACGCAGTCAGCTACCTTTCCCTACACTAACCCAAGGAGCATGTGACTGCAGCACTGTGACTCCAGCTTATAAAGAGGCTGGGTCACATGATGCACTGGCCAATCACAGCCATGCCATTAGTAGGCATGGCTATGATGGCTTCTAAGGGCAAACCAGTGAAACACTTGTTGATTGGCTGCCCTGCAGCTTCTCAACACGTGGAGTAAAATAGCAGAACCCCGGACCGAACCCGAACGATTTTTGAAATGTCCGGGTCCGGGTCCGTGCCACGGACACCCGAAAGTTCGATACGGACCCGAACGTTACAGTCCGGGTTCGCTCAACACTACTCAACACCAAGTTCACTATATGGACCTTTTATGTATTTGTACATGTTGATCATATCCTTCCTTAATCTCATCTTCTCAAGAGAGAATAAATTCAGATCCTCTAACCCAGGGGTCCTCAAACTATGGCCCTCCAGTTGTTCAGGAACTACAATTCCCATCATGCCTAGTCATGTCTGTGAATGTCAGAGTTTTGCAAAGCCTCATGGGATGTGTAGTTCCGCAACAGCTGGAGGGCCGTAGTTTGAGGATTCCTGCTCTAACCTTTCCTCATAGCTGAGTTCATCCATGCCTCTTATTAGTTTGGTTGCCCTTCTCTGCACTTTCTCCAGTTCCCTGATATCCTTTTTGAGAATTGGTGCCCAAAACTGAACTGCATATTCCAGATGAGGTCTTACTAATGATTTGTACAGGGGGGCAAAATAATGTCTCTATCTCTGGAGTCCATACCTCTCCTAATGCAAGAAAGGATTTTGCTAGCTTTGGAAACCGCAGCTTGGCATTGTATGCCATTATTAAGCTGATAAACGGCGATTCATGCTACGCTGCCACAGTGCAGCAGTAGATGTACACGAGCCGGTCGGGAATTGGTTAAAGGAGAAATATTAAAAAAAAAAAAAGATAAAATACACCCCCAAGTGTTTTTTTTTTTTCCACTACTATTCCTTTATATTAGCTTTTGGAATTTACAAATGCAGCAATTTATAAATTTGATGAAAGGTTTAGCACTGGGAAACACTTTTGGAAAGATAAAAAGTGCATTTTTCTATACAACTATATAGATCAGACCAAAATGAGGGGCAAATGAGGAGGCAAGAGGGACAGAGGGGCTTTCTTCCAGATCAGGGACATCCCTCGAAATCAGGGACTGTTGGGAGCTATGCAAAGAGGCTGGGGAAGTGACAGTGGAATCTGGAAGTGACGTAATATGCAATGCTTCTGTGTTCAATCTAACAAGGAGAGATGAGTGAATATAAGTTTGTTGGTGTCCCTCCTCTACCCAGCAATACCCGCCATACACAGCCGCTAGATTGCTTCCACCTGGCAGAGTTTGTCAGTTTGATATAAACAAATAGCTGCACAAAAAATAAAACCCGTAAAATAACACACAAATATCGGTGACTATTATAACACTGTGCATTACACAAATAAAATACAAAGCCTTTTGTTTGTAAACCCTTGCTGTGGAATCCAACATGAGAACAGAGACTCCTATAAGAGACCACTAACAGAGACTCCTATGCCAGATCTTCCACCAACATGTGGAATGCCAGCCACCAGTGATTGATTTTCCAATGTAAAACATGCACTATGCATAAATTACATAGATTAGAGTGCAGAAAACGGTCCACCTTCAGTTCCAATCCAATGAATAAAAAATATACTATATTAGTTTTAGTTACCTGTAGCTCTACACGTGTAGTATACTTGCTTCAATTCTTGTGTGGTCTTCTTTCTACACTTTATTCTATCTAATTTATGCATAGTGTTTTTTACATTGGAAAATCCTTTTCATATCACTGATGGCCTCACTGGGGGCTCTATAATATTAGGAGGCAGTGTTCTCTCAAACAAGGTATTCCCTTAACTACATGCCGACCAGCTGCCGCAGTTATACTGCGGCAGGTTGGCTCGGCTGCGCAAATTGCCGGTATGGTGGTCCCTTTAATGTCTATAGCAGGTGCGCACGCTGCGTAGACATGTGCGGTTAGTTTCATTCCAAATTAAAATTTGGACGAATTTTCGTTTTTCAGAAATTTGGATCTGAATTTCCGAATTACAATAGTACCTGATTTAAACGATTACAAATAACGAAAAAGAAAATTCAGACGAAATTCGAATACGAATAATTTTAGAATCGTTTTTGAATACTTTTCCAATTCGAATAGTTTTCAAATTCAAATTCAAAAAGTTTTCATATACTAATAGTTTTCAAATTCGAAAAGTCCTTGAATTTGAATAGCTTTCCAATTTCCAAAGGAAACAAAATAGAATAGAAAACAAAGGAATATAACAGAAAAAAAAAACAATAGACCAGTAAAGAATATAACAGTAAACAAAAGAATAGAATACAACAGAGTAAAACAACTCTGTTCCACTCCACCACAATATATTCTTTCATTTTCTGTTACTGTCTCTATTGTATTCTATTTTTTCCATTCTATTCCTCAGATTTCCACTCCAACTCAATTCTCCATTGAAAATGGAAAACGATTTGAAAATGATGCAAATACGATTTGAATTTGAAAACAATTTGAATTCAAAAATTTTTCAAATTCGACAAATATTCGAAATTGATTCAAAAACTTTTCTAATCATTTTGAAAACAAGTACCGTATATACTCGAGTATAAGCTGAGTATTTCAGCACATTTTTTGTGCTGAAAAAGGCCCCACTCGGCTCATACTCGAGTCAGTGTCTCATCTGAAGGCTGAAAACTCTATGTATGTGCGCTGAACAGCGCACATACATAGGCTGATTGGCTGCACAGTGCACATTGACTGGCAGTGATTAGCTTGTCACTACGTTGTGGGCGGGGGTGGGTCCGGAGCCGGAGCACGGGTCGGAGCGGCTGACATGATGCCTGAAGAGGAGAAGAGAGAAGGTACTGTGCTCCCTGTCCCTGTGTAATGCTGATTGTCAGTGTAATGGCTCAGTCCCCGTGTAATGGCCAATTGTCAGTGTAATGGCTCAGTCCCTGTGTAATGCTGATTGTCTGTATAATGGCTCAGTCCCTGTGTAATGGCTGATTGTCAGTGTAATGGCTCAGTCCCCGTGTAATGGCCAATTGTCAGTGTAATGGCTCACTCCCCTGTGTAATGGCCGATTGTCAGTGTAACGGCTCACTCCCCTGTGTAATGGCCGATTGTCAGTGTAACGGCTCACTCCCCTGTGTAATGGACTTTTCCCACCCTAGGCTTATACTCGAGTCAGTACGTTTTCCCAGTTTTATGTGGTAAAATTTGGTGCCTCGGCTTATATTCGGCTCGGCTTATACTCGAGTATATACAGTAAACGAAAATAATTCAAAAAGCAAATTAAACAAATGAAACAAATCTAACTAAATGATCTTATGTAAATAATGCATCGAAACAAAATGAAACTAAACTAATTTTTTCACTCTGCACGCGTCGCCGCGTCCCTTGAGCCAATGTGTGAGGCCACTGGCCGCGATGTCCGCCGGCCACCCACAATAGCTCCACATTTGGAGCCAGAACGGAATCTGTTAATGTAAACAAACAGATCCTCGTTCTGACAGGGGAGTAGAGAGAGATTGTCTGTCCCTAGTGATCAGGAACAGTAATCTCTCTGTACTCCCAGTCAGTACACTCCCCCCACAGTTAGAAACACCTCACTTAACACATACCCCTTGATCGCCCCCATGGCCTGGTCATTAAGGGGTAAATACTACCGGAGCTGAAGTGGTTAAATAGCACATGTGGATTATCCAGTAAAATATATTTTAGTACAGCCCTGGCCAAAAGTTTTGAGAATGACACAAATATTAATTTTCAGAAGGTCTGCTGCCTCAGTTTTTATGATGGCAATTTGAATATACTCCAGAATGTTATGAAGAGTGATCAGATGAATTGCAATAAATTGCAAAGTTCCTTTTTGCCATGAAAATGAACTTAAAGCGGAGTTCCACCCTAAAGTGGAACTTCCGCTGGTTGGATTCCTCCCCCCCTCAGGTGTCACATTTGGCACCTTTCGGGGGGGAGGGGGAAGAGGACACCTGTCTTTAGACAGGTGTCCTTTTCCACACTTCCGGGAGTTCTGGCCGGCGGACGCGGCCGCTGACGTCAGAAGCCGGCTCCCTCCTCCCTGCTCGCTCTGCTACTGGCCGCCTGGCCAGTAGCAGAGCGTGGCAGAGCTCGCGCATGCGCGGTAAGGTGCCCGGCGTGAAGCTGTACTGCTTACACGTCCGGGTTCCCTTACCCGCGATGGAGGCGGCTGCACCCGTCCCCCGATCCGAAGATCGGCGGCGGGTGCCGACATCGCTGGAGTCCAGGACAGGTAAGTGTCCTAATATTAAAAGTCAGCAGCTACTGTATGTGTAGCTGCTGACTTTTAATTTTTTTTTTTAGCCCGGACCTCCGCTTTCATCCAAAAAAAATATTTCCACCGCATTTCAGCCCCGCCACAAAAGGACCAGCTGACATCATGTCAGTGATTCTCTCGTTAACACAGATGTCAGTGTTGAGGAGGACAAGGCTGAAAATCACTCTGTAATGTTGATTGAGTTATAATAACAAACTGGAAGCTTTAAAAGGAGGGTGGTGCTTGAAACCATTGCTCTTCCTCTGTTAACCATGGTTACCATCAAGGAAACATGTGCAGTCATCATTGGTTTGCATAAAAAGGGATTCACAGGCAAGGATATTGCTGCTTCTAAGATTGCACCTAAATCAACCATTTATTGGATCAAGAACTTCAAGAAGAGAGGTTCAATTGTTGTGAAGAAGGCTCTCAGGGCATCCAAAAAAGTCCAGCAAGTGACAGGACCATAACCTACAGTAGATTTTGCTACGGGATCGGGGCACTATCAGTGCAGAGCTTGCTCGGGAACAGTGGTGGCTGGTGCTCGAAATTCGGGGGGGGGGGGGGTGGCAAACCAATGCCACCTCCCCAGTGGGAGATGAGGCCGTCCCTCCCCTGAATGGAAATGAATGCGGGGAACACCCTACACCCCCCCGTGCGAGTCAGGTGGCCTCCTTACCTGCCCGGGATGACTCCGATCTCCCTTCTCTCCCCCATATGAGCCTGGGAGTGCTGGATGGCTGAGCCGTTGCGGGTGAGCCATCCATGGTCACAAAGGCGGCTGGCGGGTTGGTAGGCCTTCTCCTCCGGCCATGCTCTCCTCCTCCTCCCCCTATGTGTCCAATAGAATTGCCTGGCGTTTTGGCCAATTGGGAAACGGGTCTCATGACCCGCTTCCTGATTGGTGGGGAGGAGATTCAGTGTGAAAATAGTGAATATTCATTCGTTATTGTCACACAACTAGCCTCTGGCTCTATTTATGTGCTTAAAAAAAAACACCCCCCATTGGAATCCATGCATCCTGATGTAGATCTGGGGGCCGGATGCATGGATACGGGGGGGCGGTGCCTGTGCGCCCCTAATGGAGGGGCCGCCACTGCTCAGGAATGGCAGCAGGAAGGTGTGAGTGTATTGGCACACACAGTGAGACGAAGACTTTTGGACTGCTGAGGACTGGGGTAATTTTCTAAAATGAATCCCCTTTCTGATTGTTTGGGGCATCTGGAACAACCCAGAGAAGAAAAGGTGAGCGCTACCATCAGTCCTGTGTCATGCCAACAGTAAAGTATCCTGAGACCATTCGTGTGTGTGGATGCTTCTCAGCCAAGGAGTGGGCTCACTCACAATTTTAAGAACACAGCCATGCATAAAGAATGGTACAAAAACATCCTCCGAGAGCAACTTCTCCCAATCATCCAAGAACAGTTTGGTGATGAACAATGCCTTTTCAGCATGAATGAAGCACCTTGTCATAAGGCAAAAGTGATAACCAAGTGGCTTGGGGAACAAAACATCAAAATTTTGGGTGCATGGCCAGGAGACTCCCCAGACCTTAATTCCATTGAGAACGTGTGGTCAATCCTCAAGAGGTGGGTGAACAAAAAAACCTCACAAATTCTGACAAACTCCAAGCATTTATTATGCAAGAGTGGGCTGTCAGAAGTCAGGATGTGGCCCAGAAGTTGATTGACAGCATGCCATGGTGAATTGCAGAGGTCATGAAAGAGAAGGGTCAACACTGCAAATATTGACTCTTTGCATAAACTTAATGTGTGGTACAGGGGATACCGCACTAGGCCATGTGAAATGGTAAGCTGCCGCACAGTGACCAAACTTATCGCTAATACATAAACTGTTAAACTGACGGTATGGCGCTAAACCCAATTAAAAAGTTAAATACTAACCGATGAGAGTTAAAAGTAAAACCTTGTATTATTCAAAAGACAGTGGTAATATTCTTAGGAGATATATGCAAAGAAACTGTAAATAAATACTATTAAAAACACCAATTGTGATAAATATAGTGCAAAACAAAATAGGGAGCAGAAAACTGCTCCAAGGTGCATCCCCTTCCAGATTAAAGACTTACCGGAAGTAGGATACATTCAAGCCTGAATATATACTTAGACTCCGACTGTCCGAGTGGGGAGGAAACGTCACACAATAATTGGTCCTTCTGGTAGGGGCACAGGTGGAAGTAGACAGTCCCTCTTCCAGTTCGGGAGTGACTATCTGGAAGAGGGACTGTCTACTACCACGTGTGACCCTACTAGAAGGACCAAGGATTGTGTGACGATTTCCTCCCCACTCGGACAGTCGGAGTCCAAGTATATATTCAGGCTTGAATGTATCCTACTTCCGGTAAGCCTTTAAACATGGCGGTTCCCCACTCTGTGAGGGGGGGGGCATGACAGATCTACTGATCCCTGTGTTTGGGATCAGTTAGATCTGTATGTCCCTGTAAGCCCCGCCCCCACACAGTTAGAACACATACAGGGAACACATTTAACCCCTTGATCGCCCCTTAGTGTTAACCCCTTCCCTGCCAATGACATTTATACAGTAATCAGTGTCCATTTTTAGATATGATCGCTGTAAATGTCATTGGTCCCAAAAAAGTGTAAAAAATGTCAGACATGTCGCAGTCCCGATAAAATTGCAGATTGCCGCCATTACCAGTAAAAAAAAATAAAAAAAATAATAAAAATGCCATAAACCAATTTCTATAGTTTGTAGACGCTATAACGTTTGTGCAACCGAATCACAATATGCTTATTGCGATTTTTTTTACCAAAAATACGTAGAAAATAATATGTCATCCTAAACTGAGGAATAAATGTGTTTATTTTTTATTTTTGGATATGTATTATAACAAAAAGTAAAATAAAATGTTCTTTTTTCAAAATTGTCACTCATTTTTTGTTTATAGCACAAAAAATAAAAACCGCAGAGGTGATCAAATACCACTGAAAGAAAGCTGTATTTGTGGGAAAAAAAGAAGTCAATTTTGTTTGGGTACAACGTCGCACGACCGCACACTTGTCATTCAAAGAGTGACAGCGCTGAGAACTGAAAATTGGTCCAGGCAGGAGGGGGGTTTAAGTGCCCAATAAGCAAGTGGTTAAATCTGCATTTTCATTAACCACTTGCCGACCGCCCGCCGCAGCATGACGGTGGCAAGGTGGCTCGTTATCGCGAAACGCAGTCACAGGACAGTGGCTGCGATAACTAGTATTGTGAGCGCCGGAGGCGCGCTCACTGTGTTGGGGGGGCAGGGAGCGGGTAGGGCGGACTCGATCTCTGCCGGCTACCGGCGATGCCCCCCCCCCGCAGTGAAAGAACGGATGTCCGTGTAAGTAAACACGGATCTCCGTTATGTTAGAGGGGGAAGGGATGTGATCACAGGCTTCCTGTATATGGAAGCCGTGATCACTCCCTTCCCCCTGCCAGCCCAGCCCCCATGCAGTTAGAACACACTAAGGGAACACAGTTAACCCTTAGAGCGGCCCCTCCAGGTTAACCCCTTCACTGCCAATGGCATTTACACGGTAATCAGTGCATTTTATAGCACTGATTGCTGTATAAATGTCAATGGTCCCAAAAAAGTGACAAAATCGTCCGACATGTCTGCTGCAATATCGCAGTACCGCTAAAAATCCCAGATTGCCGCCATTACTAGTAAAAAATAAAAAAAAATGAAAACCCCAGAAATGTATTCTCATCATCCGTAAAAGCAGCAACTTTTGCGCAAACCAATCAATATACGCCGATTGCGATTTTTTTTACCAAACATGAGGAAGAATATAAATCGCCCAAAACCGATGGAAAGTTGGTTTTTTATATATTTTTTTGGATTTGTATTTTAGCAAAAAGTAAGAAATGTGTTTTTTTTTTTGAAAAATTGTCACTCTTCTTTTGTTTATAGCGGCGATCAGAAATGAGGCAGAGGTGATCAAATACCACCAAAAGAAAGCTCTATTTGTGGGGAAAAAAGGGCGCAAATTTCGTTTGGGTACAACGTCGCATGACCGCACAATTGTCAGTTAAAATGACGCAGTGCCAAATCACAAAAAGTGCTCTGGTCCTCAAGTGGGAAATCCTTCCGGGGCTGAAGTGGTTAAAAATACCACAGGGATCCAACAATAAAGGACCTTGCTCATGCACGTCCTGTTACAGGGTGGCAATGTTCTGTCCCTTTCTCTCTTTTTTTTTTGCATTTACATAATTAGCTTTTTAGCTTTTTCCTGCATTGCTCCAGCGCTCCTAATTTATGGGTCAGGTCTGATTTGATTGAAAACCACAGACACACTAAGACTAGATGAACTTATCTCTACTGTTCTGTTAATGAGACACAAAGATCTTAATAGGAAACTGCAAGCAAACAAAAATGTCATAATGTAATTTTACACAAATTATGTAAATGTTATGAAAATACAAAATTCATACTCACTGATAGTACACTATATTTTCTCTTTAACCTCCAATACCCTTATAAATCACCAAAGAAATGAATTATGCATTTTGATTATTAACATTACATTATGTACTTTTTTCTTTTCTTTTTTTTTTTTAATAATGTTATTGTCAGGTACTCAGCAAACCCGCACACAGGATTAGCTCTCGTCTCGCGCTGCATCACGCGCTGTGAAACATTGATAGATCTTGTTGTCTCTGTACTACGTTCCTGTTTGTGGTGTATGAACTTGTAGAGAAGCGTTTGATAGAAACACTAATTATTTTTCCACTTCAATGTGTTTTTAGCTGAGCACACTATCATTTACTGTCATTATTTTAATGATATATTATGTTGATAATACAATCTGGATTAATTCCCCAAAGTGCTATTTAGCAATAGCAACAACAACTAAAATATTCTGGCATAAGTTTAAATGAATCCTCATTAAACTGAAAGCTGAAAATGAGGATGCATGCAAAAATTAGGTTTTAATTATGGAATAAAAAAGAAAACATGCAAGATCACATCAGGTGACCCTATTCTTTATGGGCACGTTTAATCGGAATAATCATATCAATGGCGCGCCAGAAAAAAAAGTGGCACCGCTCTAGACTCTCAGGATTAAAATGTTACTATGGTTCATTTCCTGTTAGCAGATGAATGACAGTAATTATGATACAGATGCAGTTGGGTAAACTTAAAGGGCTACTTTGTATTTTTCTTTGTATTTGTTAGAAAATAACTTGTTTTAAATGAAAGGCTGTACTGTCTAAGGCTACATTTGCACGGGCACTGTCAGGCAGCAAAAACAGAATGTAGAAGCATGTTTTTAATTAATCTCAGCCACCTGTCAAAACCAGGCAATGGCCGCCAGACAGTCCAAAATACCCATTGCTGTGGTCATGAAGCATCATACCACAGCAAAAAAAAAAAAAAAAGGCCGTATTTGGTGGCCGATACCACCAGCCACCTCGCATCAGAGGTGAATGGGATCATGTCGCAAATGCAATGTAGTGGTGTCCAATGAATGCGGTTGTGGCATGGTAAAGAGAAAATTTTGTGTGAAATTCCTCTTTAACAGGCATATGGGAGGCGGCATATCCCCTCTGAAATGCCTGCTAATCACAGGCCAGTCACTACTGACAACATAATCCTCTCAGCAGCTAGGTCCACATGAAACAAGCCTAATTCATATAAAATATATCTTGCGTAGCACCCTCAAGAGGCACGGGAGCAAGAGTGAGAACAGCAGGAACCAGCAAGCACGTCTGGGAGATCTCCAGGGAGAAGACAGCTGGCTGGTGAGTGTGGCAGTCTGGGAGGACTGTGGGAGGTAGTCAGGAGGGCTAGTGAAAGGGGAAGCTGGCAGTGCCTGGGTGGTGCTGGGATCAGTGGCCATGGGAATGTGGCTGGAAACTGGGACTTTTTCTGCACATCAAGGGGGCCCACGGTGTTCCAGCTGGGTCTGAGTTGTTCTGAAAGCAGGAGATGTGCTGGAGGAGAAGTGTATATAGAAATTGTGTGCAGTTGAAGTGTCGTTGAAGAGGCTTTGTTCCAGCAAAGTGGGCATTCCATAATACCCCAATCCCCGTCCAAATTTATGGGGTGAGGGTTGCTTGTAACTGCTGATGCCACATGCCTATGATCCACTACATGCTCCCTGCTGTTCTATCATGTTGCCTACTGACTGGAACTCTATTGTAGAAGACAGGGTCTTTTGAAATTGTTTTCATATATTGAGCCTCTTTTGGACATCATATGTGCTCAAAAGTGCTACTGAGGAAGAAAAAGTGTTTTCAAAACACATAAAGATTCTTTTGTGGACTGGTTTTGTGAAAACAAGTGTATTCTTCCTCCAGATGTCTTCACCATTTTTGTCCCAGTACAGGCTAGTGTGCCCCCCGGCTAAGTCCCTAGTAAGGATCCCTTTGCCTTGGCAGGCGATACGACCAGCCTCCTCCCGTTGCTCTGGTTGGGGATTCCTCAACGGTGGCTGGTTGAGGGAGGTCCCCTTTGCGATGGAGCCAGGCCGGCTGAGGTTGGCCCGCCTTCCATCCCTCCCCCCTCTCTTGCCGCCCCTCCTCTCCAGGAGCAGTGTGGGATTTGTGGTCCGGACAGGATGCGCCTGTCGGGAATCATGTCCGCACTCGGCCGGTGACGTCAGACGCCGGCCGAGTGGAGGGTGTATATAAGCCGGCGGTTCCGGCCATTATAACTGCTGGATGCTGGGGGTGCTTTCGGTCTATTGGCATGTGAAGGTAATTCCTGACTTATAGTTTTTGCTGAAAGTTGGAGGTTGCTGTTTCAGTCTGTGTTTCCCCTTTTCTGGAGGCCTTGCAGCCATTTAACTATATGTGAAAGTATTTACAATGGTCTGTCGAGTGATTCCGATTGTGGAACCTAATTTTTTACCTTTTTTTTTTGTTACTGATCCTATGGTACTGATTATTTCTATAGATTCTGTCAGAATTTGGACTGTGTAGCCCTTGGTGGGATTTATTGGATGGACATACGCCGTGTATACACGGGCTCATTTTATCCACTGTTTTGCCATTTAAGTATTGTTATAAAATGTTCCTATGGGACCAGTTTCAATTGATAAATAATTGCCCTACTGGTTCCATGTATGAACCAATTGGATTTTTTGATTTCGATTGTATACTTTGCTGGGCTTTTTTTAGCATATTGACAGTTTTGTTATTTTATTTCCAGGTGCTTTATAACAGGAATATATATCTTTCCAACTGTGCAATTTACACTGCCTTAAAAGGTTTGCAAGCCCTGCACCCCCAGCTTTTTCCTCTTTTTGATCGCTGGTCATTGTAAGTTTTTTAGCAAATACTTATTCATTTAAAAATCTATTGGTATAGTGCAACATAGAACTGGTCCATTAGTGAGACATTTGTCCATTCATGCAATAGTGATTGGCATGATTTAATGTGGTTTTGCCTATACATATTTATTCCTAGAATTAATGAACTTTCATTGCTTGATGGATCTGCGAGTAAGACTATGTTATTGTTTATTTACTGCAGCTTGGACTGTGTGCACCCTCTGCAGTCCCAAATTTGCTAGGTCCCCTTCTCAGCTGTGGGATTCCCTTGAGGTCTGTCCCCCTCTTGGAGGATGTGCCCTGGGTAAGTGCTCTGGCCTCTGGGGATGGATGGTTGGGTGTTTGGTGGGTGGGGTGTTTGCGCACATGAGGGTTATCTGTGGTTCTGATATTCCACACTGCTTCTAAAATAAATCTAAATATATCCAAATGTCTAATTTCCTTATATGTATTGATTTTTGTCATATCTTCTTTTTAAGAGAACTTGATTGGTGTTATTGTTATAGTCCCCTGAGGAAGCCTGAATAAGGCGAAACATGTCGGGATTTTCCTTGACCCAATCACCAATTTTCCATTTGGGTAATCACTAAAAACCCATTGAAAGTGACCTGTAATGTGAATTGTACCTTTTGTAAAACATCTGTTTGATCCCTTCCGTTTGGGATCTTTTGTATCTCATGTAACTAATAAAATATTTGATTTTATCTATAATCTTGTGAATTTGCCTCTTTGCACCGCATAATTCCAATGGGGAACACCCTTCCTTACTAATTGAATAAGTGTATTCTTTGTATTACAGATGTGAACTTTACCTGGGTACAACACATGGATGTGGTTACTTCTATGTCCTTTTTTAACTTTAGTATAATACATTTGAAATTGTATGTGACATATTTCTGTTTTGTTGGTTTTGCTCACTACATGTATTTCCTTTTAAATCCCCTTCGCTACAAAACATATTCTGTGTTCTCTGCAAGTGTAATTAGTCAGGGGCTGCTAAGTAAATTTGG
This sequence comes from Glandirana rugosa, assembly GCA_018402905.1. Lineage (NCBI taxonomy): Eukaryota > Metazoa > Chordata > Amphibia > Anura > Ranidae > Glandirana > Glandirana rugosa. The sequence goes on along the minus strand of BLSH010349525.1, from coordinate 721,769 downwards.
TTAAAGAGCTTTAACAGCCTGGCCTGCTTGAAAAGAAGACCCAATGTATTAAATGTATTGCTATTGAAGGAGAAGTATAGCCAAAACTCATTTGGCTGTACTTCTTCTATAAGTCACAGGAGTGCAGTTTGTTCTGCACTCCTGTGACCTGTTTATAGCCAACAGTGGGCTAAAGTCCGCTGCTAACTGATGCCATTCAGCTGTTCCAGGCCCGGGAAAACATATTCTCGGGTCTACCCAGATGCCTTGACCTGCACCTGGCTCAGCCTCTCAGCGACCCGCTGGGAGCCTGAGCCAGCTGCCCCCGCCCCTCTACAGCCCAGCACTTAAGTGAGCACAATGGGGCAGAGCAGAGAGCCAGTGATTAGAGTTGGGAGAACAGTTTGAGCAGAGCAAAAGTTCGACCCAAACATTGCCTGTTCGCCCATGCAGCAAACACCTGAATTTGCGGGGTGCTCGGCGGGATGTTTGCCTGCTGAGTGCCCCACAATGCACTGCACACTGGACAGTGCATTCTAGGGCCCTAATTAGATGAAGCCTTACACCTGACCGCTGGTCAGGTGCAAGGCTTGGCCATTTAGGGCACAAGGCACTGTCGGAGCCCTGATTGGACAAAGCAATAATGATTTTGTCCAATCACAGCTCAGTGCTTATAGTTCCACCCCACATTACAAAAGGTCCCTTCCCACCAGTGGCGGCTAGTGAAATTTTAGGATGGGGGGTGCCAGACCCCGCCCTTCCTTTTTGACCCCATCCCATTTATCATAAGCCCCACCCCTTATAGATTACACCCATTGTGTCAGGAGGATACAGCCCAGCATAGTCAGATAGGGTATACAGCATCTTATATAGAAAGTGCAGCACAAAACATATAAAAAGAAGTATAAAGCGTATACTTGCATACATTCATCCAAAGTGCAAATAAAAATGATTATTCATAATATAGTCCAAAAGTAACAGTTCATATTAGTTAGTGAAGTTCATGTGAAAATGAAGTGCATAAACAAGCGAAGGGATGCTTAATCACAAGGCTTCTAGAATTGATCCCAACCACCATCAGATGCCGACACCTCAAGTGAGAAAATGGATACTCTTACCAGAGTGTAGCTTTCGAACAGCATAGACTAGGGGGTCCAGCCCATATCTCCATCAAGGTCCACTTTGAAAATGGTGGTCAGTTCCCGGGTGGTCATAAGTAGAGCATCATGCAGCAGATAAGATTGTCATATATAAAAATAGAGACCTCCACATAGTGTAATACAGAATGGGCAAAAGATTTATTAAAATGTAATGCACTTACAATTAAGAAGGTCGTACTAGTGATAAAAAATTGAATTCCAGATAGATAACCAGGTGCAATGATATGGAACAGGCTGCCCGTTACATGCATTTCATCTTGGTATACAGCATCACCATATGGGGCATATAGCATCACTAGATAGGGTATACAGCATCACAGATAGGGTATACAGCATTGCCAGATAGGGTATACAGCATCAGCAGATAGGGTATACAGTATAAGCAGATAGGGTATACAGCATCAGCAGATAGGGTATACAGCGCGGGTGTAGCATAAGGGGTTGCAGGGGTCACAATTGCAACCCCACCCCTAACTCCAGGGGGCCCCTGCAGCCTCCCTGTCATATTATCATATCCTCCACAAAGTCAAGCTCCAATCTGCCCTAGGGCCCCACAGCCACGCTCCAGTACTGGTCTTCCACTTTGCCTTCCACAGTCCACACCCCTCTGTTCTCATTGGCACGGGAGAGGCTGTGAGCCATTTCCTGAATGGAGAGGAGCACGAGGTGAGAACAGCCCAGGATGGGAGAGTATCTGTGCTATGTGCTGGCAACATGGAATGGTAACCGAGCTCAGCAAGTTAAGAAGAGGAGAGTGCTGTCCTGTAGCCATTATGGGGCCGATGTCACTAGTGAGGTAAAACACAGCTCCTAGTCACCAGCTGGGATTTTCTGTAAACCCCCACCTGGGATTATACGCTTACCCCACTTCCCTAACACCTGCCAATAATGACAGGGAAACCTTCAGAAATTGCTAAAACAAATCCCTTAACACCATTTGAGGGGCTGCAAGCTCCAGATTTTGTGTCACATGGCTTTGCCCCCCCCCAGATCTAAGTTGTGCCCCCTCAAAGCCCCCTGACCACCTATGCCCGGCTGCTGTGCTCTTTTCCCATTACAGCACTATATACTGCTCCTCCTATGCAGGGCTGAAATCACATTCCTTTACAACACAGCCAGTCAGTCACGATCTGCACAGGGTGTATCTGCCTACTGCAACTACACTGCCATTCCGACCAGAGAACTTCACGCAAAAGCCAGATACACCCTGTGATCGTTAACAGACTGTGTGTAAAGGAATGTGATTTCAGCCATGTGTAGTGTGGGGGGGAGCTATATACAGTGCTGGGATGGGAAAGGAGCTCTGCCAAGTGACCTGCCAGCAGTGATCCCTGTCCTCTGATGTAGGGAGGAACTCAAAACTCTAGCTACTTTGAGTATCTTGGCGTGTGGTGGGTGTATCTGCACACTTGGTGGAAGTGGTGGGTGGTAGTGGGGGGGGCCAGGTGAACCTTTGCATCAGGGCCCACAAGCTTCAAGGTATATAGCACCAGCTGATAGCAGTATACAGCATCAGCAGATAGGGTACACAGCATCAGTAGATAGGGTATACAGCATCAGCAGATAGGGGTATATACAGCATCAACAGATAGGGGTATATACAGCATCACCAGACAGGGGTATACAGCATCATCAGATAGGGGTATGCAGCATCACCAGATAGGGTATACAGCATCACCAGATAGGGGTTTAAACAGCATACCCAGATAGTAGTATACAGCATCACCAGATAGGGGTATACAATATAAACAGATAGGGGTATACAGCATCACCAGATAGGGGTATACGTCATCACCAGATAGGGTATACAGCATCACCAGATAGAGGTATATACAGCATCACCAGATAGGGGTATACAGCATCACCAGATAGAGGTATACAACATCCCCCCCTGCCGTGGTGCTCACGGCACTGACAGCACCCCAAATCTCCCCCAACTTACCCCATCTAGGAAGCGGGCGGGCAGCGGTGTCTGGCGAGCAGGAGCGTGCTTGGCTTCGGCCTTGCATCCCCCTCCTCCTCCGAGAAAGGCGTCCAATAGGATCGCCTGACTCCTCAGCCAATCAGGAAACGGGTAACATACCCATGCTTCCTGATTGGCGGAGAGGCGATTCAGTGTTAGAAAAGCAAATATTTATATGCTTTTCTAACACACATGAGTAGGCTCCGAGCGCAATGCTCTGCACTCGGAGTCCACTCTATTTTGAAGCCTATTAGAGCCTATGGGTCTAATCAGGTGCTTCAAAGAAACCCCCTTTCCACTGTAATTCATGCGGCTGTCATCCTGAAAGGGGCCGGACGCATGAATAGAGGGTGACAGTGGTGGTCATGGATAAATTCATGCTATGCATGAATTTATCCATTTAGCATAGGGGGTGGCGTGATAGAGGGGGAGGCACCCTTGCACCCTTAATTGACAGGCCGCCCCTGCTTTCGACAGGAAGCTTTTGCAGTGTGTTGTTGAAGTGGAATAGATAGAGCAGGGCTCAGTTTGCTACTAGCAGGTTAGTGTGTTCCCCTCTTGTGAGGAGGGGGGTTTAAGTGCCTAGTAAGGAAGTGGTTAATGTTGTCATTATGGGGTATTGTTTGTAGAATTTTGAGAAAAATAATAAATTTAATCCATTTTGGAATAAGGCTGCAAAAAATGTGGAAAAATACTTTCCGGATGCACTGTATCTCATAACCTCTCTGCAGCCTCCACTGACAGGGATGATGGTATAGCAAAGGGTGTCACAGGTCCTTGCAATATGTCTGCCAGCAGCAAACCACCAGCTGAAGATTATAGCAGGCCAATTTCTCTGCCCCATTTGCTGCATAAAAAAAATAGACTCCCTGCCACCTACATGCCCAGCGTCTAAGTTCCAGTTTGTCCAAATTGCTGGCTTTACAACTCCAGCCTTTCCATCTGATAGATTCTGCCCCTTCAGTGAATTTGCAGAATGTGCTGTACCACATTGGCAGGTTCCCAGTTGCTATTTCTTTGCACATAAGGCCATTCCAGCTCTGTACCATCACGTGGAAGGCAATACATTGTATATGATGTTCATTATTTCTTATAGGGTTTAAAGTATTTTCATATATGGATGTCTATATATATATTTTTTTTTGTTACATTCGGTTATCTTTATTGTGATTGATTTCTTTGTATTTTGTTTAGAATATTTGTAAGCCTTGTTGTTCCTGACGAAACATGTAGAACCAACAGACATAACTACAGATTCCTTTGTATCAATGAAAATGTCCATAATTGGTAACACTTGCAATTGTTATCAAGTGAGAAGTTTAAAACCATTAAACTTCTCTATAATTTTAATATATTCAAATATAGAATTTTCTATTTTTCTATTCATGAACTCTGAATTATTGTGGCACCATAAAAACCCCCTTTCCAATTTCTTTCTACGTGGAAGGCAATGTTTTGGCATCGTTGGGCAAGGCAGTCAGCAGCAAGATCCACATTACTGCTGACACGTGGTCCAGAAAGCATGGTCAGGGACTATATATTTTGTTCTCAGCACACTGGGTAACTCTGCTTGCAACTAGGAAGGATGCAGGACAGGGTTCAGTGCTGGAGCTTGTTTTGCCACCACATCTCCATACAGCTGGTGGTGATGATGTGAGATCTGTCAGCTCCACCCCTCCCTCCTCCTGCATGCACTCCTCTGCTGAATTGTCCTATGAAGCACCAGTACTCCTAAGCGTTCAAGGGGCTATTCAATGTGTCAGGTTAAAAGATGCCATGCAGTGCTTCAGCTGGTGCGTCTAGGGGACAGAAACCACACAGGAGCAGAGATTCTTTCAGTTCTGCAGGGGCAGGCCCAAAGGTGGCTAATATCATGGCAGCTTGAGCCAGGAATGGTGGTGTACGATAATGGCACTAACCTTCTGTCCGCCCTTCGATAGGGAAAGTTGACACATGTACCATGCCTGGCACATGTCCTCAATTTGGTGTTGCAGAGTTTCTTAAACAGGTACCCAGGATTGTAAGATCTTCTAAGGCAGGCCAGAAGAGACTGTAGACATTTCAAGCGGTGATACACAGCCAGTGTTCGGTTGGCTGAAATTCAGTGGGAATTCCCCCTGCCTGTAAACTGCACAATTTGTGACATGTCCACCAGGTGGAACTCAACTTTGGCAATGCTGCAGCAACTGCACGTGCAGCAGAGGGCTGTCAAACGTTTTTTCCCCATGCCAATGGCTGCTGATAAAGGATGCATGCACTGTACTAATGACAATGGCTGGAAAGGGGTTAAACATCTAGGGTGATCAAAGGGCTAACTGTGTGCTTAACCAGTGTTTATGTGAACTGTGTGTGGTGCTTTTACTAGGTGAAGAGGTAGAATGAAGGCCCCTTGACCCACCCCTGTCCTAGGGAAAGGGAGCCATGACTGATGGGAGTGTGGCAGTTACATGGGCATGATCTAAAGTAGGGTTTTAAGTGGCACAGATGGGATTGGCCACTAAAGTATGAGGTGACGGGGTTGAGCCGGAACTCCAGAGAAAAGGCTGCGCAAGGGCACGTCCCACCACTCCGAGGAGTTCCTGACGTCGAGATTGAATATAGTTCAATAAAGCTGTGGCCTTGCCCTAATTCCAATTTGAATACCTGTGTGTGTCTTTACTGGGGGGCAAGGTTTTTCCTTATGGTTGGTAATAACTGGTTAAAGCAAGCCTACGCTTCTCAGCAGTCATTTTTTCACAAAATCCATTCCTTCCTCCCTGTAAGAACTGAGATCTGCCTTGTTTACAGAGGCAGATCTCAGTTCTGTGTCTCTGCCTGACAATCAGCGGGGGCGGTGGACATCCAGTGCCCCGGAGCCCGCCGATCAGCTTCTGCTGTGTGTGATCACAGTGGGAGCAGGCTGCCGGCGGCGCACATGCCCGCTCCCTACTCGCAAGTGCAGAACCGTATATACATGATCTGGCACAGAGCTGACACCCTGTAGAAATAAAACTGCTATAGGGCGGACGGCAAGCGGTTAAACAGCTGCAACAAAAACAAAAACATTCCGAAGGTAAAATTCTTCATTAATGTACATATCAAAAGTGGAGTTTTCAAATAACAAATATGAAATGGGAAGCTTGTAACTCATAAATATTTAAGGCTAAAAAATAACTTTGTCTATTATATATTGATATGAAAAGTGTTCTGAACCCTGTCATGTTTTTATGATAATTCAGAGATTGGTTACATATACACTGCCACTTTTTTTTTTTATCCTTCCAGAATTCCTTAGTTTCGATAGATGAAGAGTAACAGTAATCACATTTGAAGTGGAGCTGTGTACAATACTTCTCTAATGTTCACTTTCTCATACTGACAGTGAAGACTTGTAAGTAATAGAAGGGAAAGAAACATCCTAGAATGGATGTGGTTGACAGGCCGTTTACTGACACCAACCACGTTCTCTGACAAGACTATATCACAGCAGTGCTTGACCGCTGTCACTGTGTCACTTATAGCTGATCTCTGTAGATATGGAGACACGTGCTGCCTGTCTGCTGGGTGAGATCCTGGACACAAGCTTTAGAATACATGACTATCACTCAAAAGAATTACAGTCTATCTTCAGTCTGAATTAACCTGCTCTTGACTAACACAAAAGAGGTACTACAGTCAAAATTAGAGTTGAGCGAACCCGTGGATGTTCGGGTTCGGTGGGTTCGGCCGAACTTGACCCGAACTTGACCCTGAACCCCATTGAATTCAATGGGGACCCGAACTTTTCGGCACAAACATGACTGTAAAAGATTCCTGGAAGGTGCTAGAGGGCTGCAAAATGATTTTAGAACAATAATCTGTCCCTTACAGCAACAGCTGGAACCTGACCCTATAGAACTAGGAGATGATTTTAGAACAATAATCTGTCCCTGTAAGCAGTAGACTCTACCTAGTCCAGTCAGATCGTTCTGTAATGCAGGATGAAATCTGCAATCTGTCCCTAAAAGCAGTAGTAGTAGTAATCTCTACCTATCTATCTATCTGCAATCTGTCCCTAAAAGCAGTAGTAGTAGTAGTAATCTCTACCTATCTATCTATCTGCAATCTGTCCCTCACAGCACCGGCAGCATCCTCTCCCTACACTACCCAGGGAGCATGTGACATGCAGCATTGTGACTCCAGCCTCATATAGAGGCTGGGTCACATGATGCACTGGCCAATCACAGCCATGCCATTAGTAGGCATGGCTGTGATGGCTTCTAGGGAAAACCAGTGAAACGCTTGTTGATTGGCTGCCCTGCAGCTATTCAACATGCGTGATTAATACCCGAACCCAGAACTCGAACCCAAACTTTTTTTTCAAACGTCCGGGTTCGGGTCTGGGTCACGGACACCCCATAGTTTGGTACGAACCTGAACTTTACAGTTCGGGTTCGCTCAACACTAGTCAAAATCAATTATGACACTGAACAATGAATAAGATTGTTTCCAAATTTTAAAAGGGACCTTTTTTACCAGACCAATCATTTCAACGAAAATCTTCCCATATGAATATAGGTGCATTTGATGTATTTTATACATGTTATTTACCTATAAAAGCCTCACTTGTGTAGACTTCCAAAAGCTCAGAAACTGCTTTTTGGTGCCACCATATTGAATGTGATGTAATTTGCCAAAAAGGGATGTCATTCTACTGACAGTCTGTATTTTTCTGTTCAAATAAAGTCCAAGTGTGATAACAGTGAAAGAGAATAACCCTCTTCATATATAATCAAGGGATTTCATGTGGGTGTTGAACATCCATCACCATGGGGAATCCAGGACACGCGTGACACTATCACCTCAATATGAATAAATGGGGGCTTACCAGCTTTGCAGGACCTACTATAAAGAAAGGTCAACAGAGCATGTGGCGAAACAACCCGGCCAGGTTCTATCAGCAACATTCCTATAGGGTATATAGGTGCATATAATGCCATAAAAGAAATCCTCACCCGCTGACATACAGCATGCAACCCACACTTCAAGGAACAGAGACACGCAATGACGTCAGCACGTCGCTCCGCCCTATGCATTTCGTCACAGGTGACGTCATCTGGGGTATTTGTATCTTCTTCCTCCCCCCTCCAGTGCCACATTTGGCACCTTTCAGAGGGGAGGGGGAACAGGTACCTATTTTTTCCCTACTTCTGGGAGACAGGGCCGTGGCGCCGTCCCTAGGAAGTTCACCCCTCCTCCTTCCCCTGTCGCCGAACCAGTTAGAAAGCACAGTGCACTTTGCGCAGTAGTTTACCGGCTTCATTGCCAGTTTCCCTTACCAGGAATGGCGGCGGCAGCACCCTGGAGCCAAAGATCGGCTGGGGTACTGACATTGCGGGCTCCCTGGACAGGTAAGTGTCCATATATTAAAAGTCAGCAGCTACATTATTTGTAGCTGCTGATTTTTCATTTTTTTCCCTCAGCCTGGAGCTCCTCCTTTAAGTGATTGTAAAGTCTTGTTTTTTTTCTATAAAAATAACAAACATGTTATACTTGTGTGTAGTGGTTTTGCACAGAGCAGCCCAGATCCTCCTCTTCTTGGGTCCCTCTTCAGCACTCCTGGCCCCTCCCTCCTGTTGAGTGCCCCCACAGCAAGCAGCTTGCTATAGGGGCACCCAGGCCGAGTACGGAGCCGCAGTTTGGCCCCACCCCCACTCTCTCCTCCTTGGCTAACTGACTTTGATTGACAGCAGTGGGAGCCAATGGACATCACTGGATCGAGATGGGGCTCAGAAAAGTATTAGGGGGGCCAAGGGGGGCTGCTGCACACAGAAGGCTTTTTATCTTTATCCTAATGCATACAATGCATTAAGATAAAAAAAAAAAACCTTCTGCATTTACAACCACATTAAAGATTTTACACTATGTGGTTTTTTTTTCATGTTCTTGGGGATGAGCCTCTGTGGATGATAAAGAGATGATTACTATTATGCTAACATCTGCCTCCAAAGAGACCCTATAAGAATATTGCTGATAGACCCTGTTTATAGAGGTCCTGCGAAGCTGGTAAGCCCCCATTTTTCAGATTGAGGTGATGGTGTCACGGCCTGGATTCCACATAGTGATGGATGTTCAATATGCACATGGATTCCCTTAATTACATACAGTATCTCACAAAAGTGAGTACACCCCTCACGTTTTCTGTAAATATATTATTCTATCTTTTCATGTGACAACACTGAAGAAATTACGCTTTGCTACAATGTACAGTAGTGAGTGTACAGCTTGTATAACAGTGTAAATTTTCTGTCCCCTCAAAATAACTCTACATACAGTCATTAATGTTTAAACCGCTGGCAACAAAAGTGAGAAAACCCCTAAGTGAAAATGTCCAAATTGGGCCCAATTAGCCATTTTGACTCGTTAGTGTTACAAGGTCTCAGGTGTGAATGGGGAGCAGGTGTGTTAAATTTGGTATTATCGCTCTCACTCTCTCATACTGGTCACTGGAAGTTCAACATGGCGTCTTGTGGCAAAGAACTCTCTAAGGATCTGAAAAAAAATAATTATTGCTCTACATAAAGATCGCCTAGGCTTTAAAAATGTTGCCAAGACCCTGAAACTGAGCTGCAGCACGGTGGCCAAGACCATACAGCATTTTAACAGGACAGCTTCCACTCAGAACAGGCCTCGCCATGGTCGACCAAAGAAGTTGAGTGCACATGCTCAGCGTCATATCCAGAGGTTGTCTTTGGGAAATAGATGTATGAGTGTTGCCAGATTTGCTGAAAAGGTTGAAGGGGTGGAGGGTCAGCCTGTCAATGCTCAGAACATGTGCCGCACACTGCGTCAAATTGGTCTGCATGGCTGTTGTCCCAGAAGGAAGCCTCTTCTAAAGATGATTCACAAGAAAGCCTGCAAACAGTTTGCTAAAGACAAGCAGACTTAGGACATGGATTACTGGAACCATAATGAGACCAAGATAAACTTATTTGCTTCAGATGGTGTCAAGCGCGTGTGGCGGCAACCAGGTGAGGAGTACAAAGACAAGTGTGTCTTGCCTACAGTCAAGCATGGTGATGGGAGTGTCATGGTCTGGGGCTGCATGAGTGCTGCCAGCACTGGGGAGCTACAGTTCATTGAGAGAACCATGAATGCCAACATGTGCTGTGACATACTGAAGCAGAGCATGACCCCCTTCCTTTGGAGACTGGGCCGCAGGGAAGTATTCCAACATGATAACGACCCCAAACACACCTCCAAGATGACCACTGCCTTACTAAAGAAGCTGAGAGTAAAGGTGATGGACTGGCCAAGCATGTCCCCAGACCTAAACCTATTGAGCATTTGTGGGTCATCCTCAAATGGAAGGTGGAGGAGCGCAAGTTCTCTAACATCCACCAGCTCTGTGATGTCGCCATGGAGGAGTGGAAGAGGACTCCGGCAGCAACCTGTGAAGCTCTGGTGAACTGCATGCCCAAGAGGGTTAAGGAAGTGCTGGAAAATAATGGTGGCCACACAAAATATTGACATATGGGAGGATTGGCGCAAATAGTAAAAAACCAAAGTGTCACAGGCAAGCTGAACAGGCATAAACTATTGGCTAATGAACAAATCACAAAGAAAGGAGATTGGTCTTGGGACTTTACATGCGGTATACCATTAGCAAAAAAAAGGGTACACAGAGTATAAAAAGTATGTTGTTTATTTGCACACTGAAAAAATTATTACAGTAATACACGATCATATTGTCATATAGGTTACAGTCATCCGGCCACAATGGGCCACGGTGATGGGACATAACATAATGCATAATAACTGGTCTAGAAATTCATAAATATACTGTACATGATAAAATTGGATAATTGGATAATCCAATTTTATCATGTATCGAACGGACACTGTGAAACCAAAAAATGATAAACGCG
>BLSH010349525.1:686714-704932 GCA_018402905.1 Glandirana rugosa | reverse complement strand
GTCCACCCCCGTCAAACGTCGGTCACTGTGTCCACCCCCGTTAATACGTCGGTCACTGTATCCACCCCCGTTAATACGTCGGTCACTGTGTCCACCCCCGTTAATACCACCTATGTCACTGGCTGCATAATTGCCCCCACCTGTGTCACTGGCTGCAAACTGCCCCCACCTGTTTCACTGTATACTGTGTCCTGTGATGCTGAGCTGTATACTGTGCCCTGTGATGCTGAGCTGTATACTGTGTCCTGTGATGCTGAGCTGTATACCCCTGACACAATATGTGGAATACAGGGGACGGAGTGGGTGGATTCTATAAGGGGCGGGGTTTATTAAAAGTAGGAGGGGTCACAGGGAAGGGCGGGGCCTGGCGCCCCCCCATCCAAAAACTTCACCAGCCGCCACTGCATCACAGCCATGCCTACTAATGGCATGGCTGTGACAGGCCAGTGCATCATGTGACCCAGCCTCTATATAAGCTGGAATCACTCAGTGCTGCATGTCACATTCTCTCTGGGTAGTGTAGGGAGAGGATGCTCCCAGTGCTGTGAGGGACAGATTGCAGATAGATAGATAGGTAGAGATTACTACTACTACTGCTTTGAGGGACAGATTGCAGATCTCATCCTGCATTACAGAACGGTCTGATTCTGGACTAGGTAGAGTCTACTGCTTAGAGGGACAGATTATTGTTCTATAATCATCGCCTACTCCTATAGGGTCAGGTTCCTGCTGTTGCTGTAAGGGACAGATTATTGTTCTAAAATCATTTTGCAGCACTCTAGCACTTTCCAGGACTTTTTTACAGTCATTTTTTTGCCGAAAAGTTTGGGTCCCCATTGAATTCAATGGGGTTCGGGGTAAAGTTCGGGTCAAGTTCGGTACCGCTGACGTCACCGCTATCTGACTTTGTACCCGAGGGAAACGAATGCCAGCTTTTTAATATGTGAATTTGTTGAATGTGAGTAGTATTTTAGCTTTATATTAAAGTCTACCAAACAGTATTATGCTATGCTAGCCTTCTGTTTCATGTGATACCATCGCCACATTTGATTGATCGCACTGCAGTTTGTGATTGTGAGGATTCCTTGTGCAGAGGTCTTGTGGGGAACATTCCTGCACCCCTGGCTGGGGTTAAGCCACAGGCGTTATACATTTATCTATCTGGTAAGCCTCTCTTATGTTGGTGGTGGTTCACACAGCATGCTTATACAGCACTTCGGGTGAAGTTGATTGCTTCAAGATGCTTGCCTGGGAATGAAGATCGTTTTCTGAGTAATCAGACAGATCCATCAGGGACTGAGCATTTCAATTGATACTTCTTAAGGACCCTTTTAGTCATTTACATTTTTTACATATTGGACAATTCTGGGTCTCCAATCTCTGTGCTTCGGGACCGGTTCCATCATTTACTTAGCGCAGCCTTTTATTTATCATTTTGGACGGTATACTGATTGTATATATTGGCTGCTGCTTCTATAGAGGATTTTAGCGCCGTATTTGCCACTTTCTCCCTTGTGTAGACACCATGCCATCAGCAGAGGTGACTAGTTAAATTTAGTTCTGCCGGGGTGTAATCTTCCCAGGGTAGTTTGAAGCATTTCTCATGTGGCTTTCCCCTAAACTCAGTGTTGCAGCCGTTCCCGGCTGCTGCCACTAGGTGTCACTGGCACCTTTGACAGGGGAGCTGTAGCAATGCTGAGTTACAAAAATGTATATTCCCCCTAAACAAACCAGAGGAGGTTTATTGCCAATGGCTCATGCTGGGAGAGGATATAAATATCTGTAGAGTGGCATGTTTATTTATTTTATTTATTTATTTTGGGTACTTATATAGCGCCGTCAATTTATGTAGCACTTTACATATATGTTGTTCATACACATCAGTCCATACCCTCAAGGAGCTTACAATCTAAGGTCCCTAACTCACATTCATACATATACTAGGGCCAATTTAGGTTAGCTCTCTTTCCTTGGGCTGTGGCCTGTGGAGGTGTGTGTGGTTGTATGTGGTGGTTAAGCCAGATGCCTGATAGCACAATCACCCTGAAACTGTCCAGCCTGGTCAAGGAGGATACAGCACCCAAGGTAGAGAGCCAAGGAAAGAAGTCCTGCTAGAGGGCAATAGAGTCTGACCATCAGAGAATCCTAGTACTCAGTTGGAGAGAATACATGAAAGTACCCTTTGCCTGGCAGTGGAGCGATGAAGAGAGTGCTGCCATTGATTGCCTGATAATCCTTATTTTTGCAATTAAAAAAGCAATGTTTTCTAATTTGTGTTATAAAACATATCCATCATAAAAATCAAAACATCCAATTTCTTCATATATTTAGGCCAAAATGTGTTCTACTATGTATGTCTTTGGTAAAAAATCCTAATAAGTTTATATTGATTGGCTTGTGTGAAAGTTATAGTTGCAGCTATAGATGCTATACTGTAATGGCAGTGAACGGTGACTTATAGTGGGACTGTGATAGGGTGGTGTGTAATCTGGCGCTAACAGACACTGGCTGGGAGGGTCACTAACCAACACTAATACAGTGATCAGTTATAATACTGTACACTGACACTGTACCAATGACACTGGCTGGGAAGGGGTTAACATCTAGGGGCAATCAAGATGTTAACTATGTGCCTAATAATGTTTTACTTTCTGATCTGGCTGTTTTTTTCTCACCGCTTTTCAGGTGTAAGAAACAGCCAGATCGCTGTTCCCTGTACACAGTTCTGAAACACAAAACACTGTCTGTGATTGGCTACAGCTGATCAGCAGGTTTTAGCCAAAATCGTTGGCTGAAATCTGCTGCCAAACTCGTGCTGTGCCCGATCACCAATCCCACACTCAGAAAAAGGCCGGTCACATACAGCATATGTACATTGCCTTTAAAAAGTATTCATACCCCTTGAAATTTCCCACATTTTGTCCTGTTACAACCATAAACCTAGAAGTATTTTATTGGGATGTTATGTGGTAAAAAAAACACAAAGTGGCACATAATTGTGAAGTGAAAGTAAAATGATAAATGGTCTTCAAAATGTTTTACAAATAAATGTGAAAAGTGTGGCGTGCATTTGTATTCAGCCCCCCTGAGTCAATACTTTACAATTACAGCTGCAAGGCTTTTTGGGGAAGTCTCTATCAGCTTTGCACATCTAGAGAGCAATATTTTACCCATTCTTCTTGGCAAAATAGTTCAAGCTCTGTCAGATTGTATGGAGAGCATCTGTGAACAGCAATTGTCAAGTCTTGCAACAGATTCTCAATTGGATTTAGGTCTGGACTTTGACTGGGGCCATTCTAACACATGAATATGCTTTGATCTAAACCATTGTATTGTAACTCTGGCTGTATGTTCAGGGTCGTTGTTCTGCTGGAGGTTAAACCTCCACCCCAGTCTCAAGTCTTTTGCAGACTCTGTTTTTGGCTCCATCCATCTTCCCAATCCCATCAACTCTGACCAGCTTTCCTGGCCCTGCTGAAGAAAAGCATCCCCACAACATGATGCTACCACCACCATGTTTCACAGTGTTGATGATGTGTTCAGTGTGATGTGGTGTGTTAGTTTTACGCCACACATAGCGTTTTGCATTTAGGCCAAAAAGTTCAATTTTTGTCTCATCTAACCAGAGCTCCTGCTTCCACATGTTTGCTGATTCCCCCACATAGCTTCTCACAAACTACAAACAACACTTTTTATGGCTTTCTTTCAACAATGGTTTTCTTCTTGCCACTCTTCCAAGCCAGATTTGTGGGGTGCATGACTAATAGTTGTCCTGTGGACAGATTCTCCCACCTGAGCTGTGGATCTCTGCAGCTTCTCCAGAGTTACCATGGGCCTCTTGGCTGCATCTCTGATTAATGCTCTCCTTGCCCGGCCGGTCAGTTTAGGTGGATGGCCATGTCTTGGTAGGTTTGCAGTTGTGCCATACTCTTTCCATTTTCGGATGATGGGTTGAACAGTGCTCTGTGAGATGATCAAAGCTTAGTATATTTTTAACCTAACCCTGCTTTTAACTTCTCCACAACTTTATCCCTGACCCGTCTGGTGTGTTCCTGGGCCTTCATGATGCTGTTTGTTTACTAAGGTTCTCTGAGGGCTTCACAGAACAGCTGTATTTATACTGATATGAATTGCACACAGGTGGACTCTATTTACTAATTAGGTGACTTCTGAAGGCAATTGGTTCCAGTAGATTTTAGTTAGGGTTATCAGAGTAAAGGGGGCTGAATATAAATGCACGCCACACTTTTCACATATTTATTTGTAAACAATTTTGAAAAGCATTTATCATTTTCCTTCAACTCCACAATTCTGTGCCACTTTGTGTTGGTCTATCACATAAAATCCCAATAAAATACATTTACATTTTTGGTTGTAACATGACAAAATTTCAAAGGGTATTAATACTTTTTCAAGGCACTGTATGTACATGACTGTGCCTGTACCTGCCACCTACTCGCAGTATATTTACTGTGAGCGGTCAGCAGATGGTTAAAAAAGAGACAAGCCAATTAAAACCAAACTCCAGCTAACACATTTTAAGCATTAACCACTTTAGCCCCAGAAGGATTTCCCACTTGAGGACTAGAGCACTTTTTGCGTGTTGGCACTGCAACGCTTTAACTGACAATTGTGCAGTCATGCAACGTTGTACCCAAACAAAATTGACGTTCTGTTTTTCCCACAAACAGAGCTTTCTTTTGGTGGTATTTGATCACCTCTGCGGTTTTTATTTTTTGCGTTATAAACAAAGAAAGAGCGACAATTTTGCAAAACAAAACAACATTTCTTACTTTTTGCTAAAATGCTTATAAAAAAAAGACAAAAAAACTAATTTATTCATCAGTTTTGGCCGATTTATATTCTTCCTCATATTTTTGGTAAAAATAAAATTGCAATTGGCGTATATTGATTGTTTTGCGCAAAAGTTGACACATTTACGAACTATGAGAATTCATTCCTGGGGTTTTTATGTATTTTTTTTTTTTTCCTAGTAATGGCGGCAATCTGCAATTTTTAACGGGACTGTGACATTGTGGTGGACATGTCAGACTCTGTTAACATTTTTTTTGGGAACATTGACATTTATACCGCGATCAGTGCTATGAAAATGCACTGATTACTTTGTAAATGTCGCTGGCAGGGAAGGGGTTAACACTAGAGGGCGATCAAAGGGTTAACTGTGTTCCCTGGGATGTGTTACTAACTGTGTGGGGGCTGGGCTGACTGGGGGAGGAGAGTGATCGTGGCTCCCATACACAGGGAGCCAACGATCACATTCCTTCCCCACTGACAGAACGGAGATCTATGTGTTTATATACACGGATCCCGTTCTGTCACTGCGGGGGAAAGATCGCGGGTAGCCAGTGGACATCGAGTCTGCCCTACCCACTCCCTGGCTCCCTTGATACACAGTGAGTGCCCACGCCTCCGGCGGCTCACGCGTGCCCACAATATTTGATCTCGCAGCTGCCGTCAGGGGATGCTGATTTGCCATATCAAACCCGACTGCCGCTGTCAGATGGCGGTGGGCGGTCATTAAGTGGTCAACAGCAACAGTTGTTTTTTCTTTAGATAAAGGTCCCTTTCACTGTCCGATGAGGTCCACTTCTCAGTTTTTCAGGTGGACCTGATCAGACCCTTCATTCTCTTCTATGGAGTGGCGGATGTCCGCTGACACTCGTCGTCATCATCTGGTCCGATCCTGTCCACCAAAAAACAGAAGGACGGTGGTCCTATTCCCCATCTGTCCGGTGGATCGTATTGGATGGAAATGGACAGGCGGTCCGTTTCCATTTGATTGCCCCACAGAGGAGAACAGGACTGTGTCCCTGTCTGCTCTGCATAGCGGAACAGACAGGGACCTGTCATCCACTTGCTTAGCGGGGATCAGCCTGTGAAAAGGGCCTAAAAGCTTAAAGCATAAATAAAAGCTGAATGTTGTAAGCACCCCGAGCAGTGTGATGTGGTTTGTTCCATCTGTCATTTTTGCTGGACAGTTTAATACATGTAAATGTGTAGGAAAAATATAAATAAAGGTCAGAAAAAAAAATAAATATAAAAAGGCAGAAAGAAAGAAAAAGAAATGTATGTACTGAAAACTATCTTCACAGGCATCCACCATATACTGTTACAGAAAACAACATTTTTTGCTTTATTGGTACTTTAGAGATCTAGGACGTACCTCCTACAACCTAGAATCTTCCCTGCCAAATAAACACCCATGTGTGTAGCTGCCGGGACTTGCTGTCAATTTCTAAATGTGTAGCAGAGCTGCTATGGGCAGCCTTGTCAGTGCCGGGTGCTATAAGCAGGTGTTTCACCATCGGTGTTTGTTAAAATTTAAACAAAATGGATACATTGTAGGTAGCTGCATCTGCCAGGAGCAGCTAATTGGACTCAATTCTCAAAACTAAAATTCCAGTAAGTAAGGATCCTTACATTTTAAAAATGTGACAGTTATGTTCAAGTGAATCCAATGAGATTTAAAAATTATAGTCACCTGTCTAAAAAAAAAAAAAAAAAAAGATCCTTATTCCCCCACACTAAATTACAATTTACAGAATAGGTTGATGAAACCAATACAAACTAAGGGCCGGTGTTTGATCTCAGTGATATGAGGACAATTTTTTTTCTTTTTTTTTTATTATTTCACTTTTCATTTTAAATACTTCATGCATTTCTGCACTCGTCTATCAATCATATATATAGCTCCTACCAGCTCTGATGCACATCATCTATACGTTTACACATGCGGGACCCGTCTATTGATCTTGCCCTGACAAAGGAGCGCACATGCCATAATATCCATTTGCAAAGTGAAGGTGTCAGCAAGTGCCATGTTTTATTTTGTGTCATTCCATTACGGAGTGTCTGGGGGTTCTTGCACTTACAATGATCAGTCTTTTGTGATGGCTGAATAGCAAAACCTGGCTACTCGGGGCAAATTTACTGCAAGGAATGTTACAGGAAACACAAAGAAACTGAATTGATCTAATAGGATTAGTTATATAAAATCTGGTGTATAATTGTACTGGAGATTGGATGTTGGTGATATGAAAATGGATATTACTATGGTCTCATCTGTCAAGGTGACTTCTTACCTACTCTATACTATATTAAGGAATTGAATGCCATGTTAAAAAATTGCTGTGTAATTTAGTGCCCGGTAAGTCTTAAAGGTAGATGTGGTCTTTTTGGACTACCCAAAAACAAGAGTACAGTAAAACCTTGGTTTGAGAGTAACTTAGTTTGAGAGCGTTTTGCAAGACAAGCAAAATTTGAAAATACATTTTGACTTGATATACAAGCGATGTCTTGCTATACAAGCAGTTTCATGTCACAACTGAGTGTAAAAGAGAAGAGAGGCGCCTCCAAGTGTAGCAATATGGTTACATTTAATGAAGGTACATTAGCAACTCACACAGTAATGATTAAAAGAGGCACATCTAAGTATGCAGGCATCCGGGGTAAAGCTGTCCACATAGACCATCCTCTGCACTGCCATCAACGTCATTCCTTCCACACTGCACTCTACGAGTGCTTCAAGCTTCACTTTCAGATCGCTCTACTGTAGTGTAGTCTTCCAGGTCGCAGACAAGGATTGTAGACTGACAGCTGTGAGAGCCGGTGGTGCGGAGGATGGTCTATGTGGACAGCTTTACCCAGGATGCCTGCATACTTAGATGTGCCTCTTTTAATCATTACTGTGTGAGCCGGTGGTGCGGAGGATGGTCTATGTGGACATCTTTACCCAGGATGCCTGCATACTTAGATGTGCCTGTTTTAATCATCAACCATGGGAGTTGCTAAATGTTGTGCCTTCATTAAATGTAACCATATTGCTACACTTAGAGGCACCTCTCTTCTCTTTTATACTCTGTAGTTCCTGCTTGATTTTGCTTGTAATCCCCTTGTGGATGGACATTTTATGGTTACACAATCACATTGCTATAATCTTTTTATATGGAAAGACTTATAAATAAATGGTTGTGGAATGAATCATCTGAGTTTCCATTATTTCTTATGGGGAAATTCGCTTTGATATACAAGTGCTTTGGATTACAAGCATGCTTATGGAACGAATTATGCTCGCAGTCCAAGGTTTTACTTTAATTTCTTGTAATCAAATACATAGGTTTCTATTTTAACCACTTGCCGACTGCCCTATAGCAGATTTATTACTACATGGCGGCCGCTGTGCGCAGGATCACATATATGTACGTGATCCCGCACTTTCGGGTAGCAGGCGCAAATGCATGGCGGCGGTGGCTCACTTCCGCTGTGAGCCGATGGGCAGGTACCACAGACTTGATAGTAAGAAAAATAGCTGCGCTGATAGATTATAGTGTCCAATGAATAGGCTAATCAAAACATGATTTGTCCAAAAAAGAAAAAAAAAAAAATGAAAGAAAAAAGAAGGTTCATTCGTAATATCAATACATAATGGAGCTGTGAACCACCACAGTGCACTTCAACAATCACCAAACCAGATAACACCGCCAAAGTGATATCCACCACCGAATAGATTGTCAGCTTACCAGAACCTATTGACCCCTTGGTTATAGGAGGTCAAATGAGCCTCTAGCTTGGGACCCAGGCACGGTATAAAGGTCCTCTGGGATTCACAGGTATCCACTGGATATCAGTCAATGTGCCAACATTCCTCTCCTCTGCTATGGGTCACAGTACTGGTGGTGGGGCACTAGTGTCACATGGTATCCACATTCAAGCTCCCATGGCAAAGCGCACATGAATTATAGGATTGGTCATATGACCTACGCAGAGAGCCTTCCAACCAAGGGGGTATGTCATCTCTAACACCACTCTACTGTTTTATGGACACAGACCTCTAGTCTTCTCTCCACAGTGACCATACATGCCTCCTCTGCTGCCACTTCCAGTAATGTCTTCTCTCTTCTTACTCACAGGCTTGATGTCCGCCGGCACCTGCCAATTGGTCGTTATAGAGGCAGAATGGCAGTCTGCTTATGCAAACAAGGAAGATTGCCGTTCTGTCAGTAGGGAAGGCACTGATCCTGTGTTCCTGCAAAGCAGGAACAGGGATCCATGTCTTCCACTAGTAAAAGCGCATCCCACACTCTAAAAAAAACACTGGGAAGGGACACAGTTATCCCTTTGATCACCC
Organism: Glandirana rugosa; assembly: GCA_018402905.1. Classification (NCBI taxonomy): domain Eukaryota; kingdom Metazoa; phylum Chordata; class Amphibia; order Anura; family Ranidae; genus Glandirana; species Glandirana rugosa. The sequence goes on along the minus strand of BLSH010349525.1, from coordinate 695,784 downwards.
CTGATCTCAGCCCCTTCCCTGCCAGTGTCATTAGTACAGTGACAGTGCATATTTTTTAGCACAGATCCCTGTATTAGTGTCACTGGTCCCCAAAAAGCATCAAAATTTTCAGATAGTGTCCCAAGTGTCCACAGTAATATTGCAGTCCCACTTTAAGTCGCTGATTGCCGCCATTACCATTAAATAAATAAATAAATAAAAATTCCATAACTATATTGGCCTAATTGATGAAGAAATTAGATTTTTTTATTGGATGTGTTTTATAGCAGAAAGTAAAAAATCTTGTTATTTTTTCAAAATTGTTGGTCTTTTTTTGTTTATAGTGCAAAAAATAAATAAACGGTTTCCCATATTGAAGAAGATTCTGGGGCCTGGACCCCAAGTCAATTGAAGAATGGAATATGAATCAATCCAAGCATACAGTTTAAGAGGAAATGCTATGAGATAAAGTTGTTGATTTCAATCAGAAAGAAAAACTCTGCTTGTCATTTCCATTAAAAAAAAATCCCTCTCATCCATTCCCTAGCAATTTTGTGCACAGTGCACTGTATATTCTTTTCCCAGCCCATTCCTGGTTTCTGTAGGATGCCGAGGATTGAGTTGGGTGATAGGACAATATACAGTATCTCACAAAAGTGAGTACACCCCTCACATTTTTGTAAATATTTTATTATATCTTTTCATGTGACAACACTGAAGACAGCCAAATTTGAAACGAAATTCCAATACCTATAATTTAATAGTTATTTATTAATCAGAACAAATATGATAGTGCTAGCACATAGAAATATAACCAAAAAACATATTGTGTGATACCATATAATAAAGTGCTTAAAGATCATAAATACATGGTGACATGATAGTCCATAATAAAGTGACAAGTGCGCCGTGTAAATGAAAGGAATATTTCTTCCAAGTGCCAATGTGCTCCACACGTGTAGGAGGGGAGAACCCCCAAAGGAATCCTACTCACCACAACGCTATGACCGCCAGCTTTTCAGTCTGGGGATCAAATAAGGCTGTATACACTCGGATGACCATGAGCAGAGATTATCCCGGAAAATGCCTCATATAATCACAGATGGACCACCGTATGTTATGAAAGAAAAAAGGAATCCAACAATAGTGAAGTACCGTCTGGCTTACTTATTTTGCGCAAGATAAAAAGTTTACTTACAAAATATGCGTTTAAAATCAGCGTGTTACAATATTATAAAATATTTACAAAAATGTGAGGGGTGTACTCACTTTTGTGAGATATTGTATCGCTTACACATACAGTATGTGGAGGAGTTACATGATAAGTGGCCTGACCAATGACTGAAGAGAAGTGGTGCAGTAGGTGTCCATAAGAAGCTGTAAAGAAGATGTTGGCAGATGCACTAGAGGAAAGTAAACATGGAGGTAAGTCTGCCATAATGTGCAAGTATGTTGTGTATATTTGCACATTTTAGCCTTATTTATTTATTACAGGTACTTATTAGACATGTGTACGGATGAAAAAATTGTTCCTTTTCGTTCCGTTCATTTTTTAATTTTTTTCGGAAACTCAGGAATTTGAAAATTTCGGAAATTCAAAAATTCGGAATTCGAAATTCGGAAATTCGAGAATTCGGTAACTCGAAATTCGAAAATTGCCGAAATTGGGAAATTCAGAAGTAAAAAATCTGAAAATTCGGAAATTGGAAAATGATCGCAAATCCGACAATTCAAAAATAAGAAAGAGAATTCTAAAATTCAAAATAATAACTAACTAATAAATAACTATTAAATTATAGGTATTGGAATTTCGTTTCAAATTTGGCTGTTAGTGAAAGTAAATATGAAGTTTATCACTAACAGCCAAATTCAAAAGGAAATTCAAATACCTATAATTTAATAGGTAGTATAATAGTTAAGTTATTATTAGTTAGTTATTATTTCAGATTTTCAAATTATCAGGTTTTCGAATTTCGGATTTTTGGTGTTCCAATTTTTGAATTTTTGGATTTTCCGATTTTCGAATTACCGAATTTTCGAATTTGAAATTACGAAAATTCAGAAAAATTCAGTAATTCGGATTCGTCCAAATGAACGAATTTCGAAAAATATTTGTTAAAAAAACGAATTTGGAGCGAAACAATTTGCACATGTTTAGTACTTATATACCGCTGTCAATTTATGCAGCACTTTACATATACATTGTACAGTCACATCAGTCTCTGCTCTCAAGGAGCTTACAATCTAAGGTCCCTCACTCTTAGTCATACATACAGATTCTAGGGCCAATTTAGACAGAATGCAGTTAACCTACCAGCATGTCTTTGGAGTATAAGAGGAAACCGGAGTACCCGGAGGAAACCCACACAGGCACAGGGAGAATAAATTCCAAACCCCTGCAGACTCCAGGCATACAGTGTGGGATCTTTGGGATTTGAACCAGCGAACCTAGCGTTGCTAAGCCGCCATAGCGGACCTACTGTTTAGCTTTAATGTATATTATTTTCTTAAATTATTTTGTTTTATTTTAGTGTAAATGAATATTTCTGGTCATATTCTGTTCTGTAAACTCTCACAAACTTTTAGCCTGTGCTGCCGGAGACATCGGCAATCAATATCCCAGCTCGGTCAATACAAATTACACTGGAACCAGGCAAACATGCTGCAGACTGCTGAAAATCTGTATTACCATCGTTTAAATACTAAATAGTAATTGAAAAAAGAAGATATTGATTGTATTATACATCACTCAGTAAATAACTTTGAAAGGAGCCTTTCAAAGTTAAATTAAAATGGTTTCATACTATATTTCAGTCAAAATAAGATGACAACTGTGCAAATGAATCAAATCTCATTTAGTACGATTAGCACAGACTGTAGTCTTGTTACCTGATATTCCTTTCAGAGCCACTTCAGGCAACAAATGAAATCAGTAAGTGAACTAATAATGCTATTCAGGAAACGTGGCCATTAGGCCATCCCACCCAAAAGTGATATTTCAATTACAGATGGAATCCAATGAGCTGAGTGACCTGATGGCATTTTATATCTCTTTGAAGCTTAAAGGGAACATGTGGACAGGTTTGAATATCAAGTATTTGTATATTCTTAAGAAGCCCCCATTAACATCTGTAGCTGCAGGCACTGTGGAGAAATTCATTTTCAGATTTCACAGTAAAAACTCTGAAGTCCTTCAAATTGTCACTGTGGAAGCTCAGCTTGCCCTGCTCCCCTTCTTAGCTGTGACTCAGCATGCTTGGTCCCTCTCCCACTAATTATTCTGTCGTCTTTCATCTTTCTAATTTATAATGCAAACATAAAGACTAGGGCAGCTTCAGCTCTTACTTCAGAGACTGCTAGGCTTTCAAACCAGAAAGCCCAGAACTACTTTTTTCTCAGCTTGACTGGTCCCCCTCCCAGTAATGATTTAGCAGTCTTGCATCTTTCTAATTTATAATGCAAACATAAAGACTAGGGCAACTTCAGCTCTTACTTCAGAGCATTCTAGGCTTTCAAACCAGAAAGCCCAGCACTACTTTTTTCTCAGCTTGGCTGGTCCCCCTCCCAGTAATGATTTAGCAGTCTTCCATCTTTCTAATTTATAATGCAAACATAAAAACTTGGGCAACTTCAGTTCTTACTTCAGAGCCTTCTAGGCTTTCAAACCAGAAAGCCCAGCACTACTTTTTTCTCAGCTTGGCTGGTCCCCCTCCCAGTAATGATTTAGCAGTCTTCCATCGTTCTAATTTATAATGCAAACATAAAGACTAGGGGAACTTCAGCTCTTACTTCAGAGCCTTCTAGGGTTTCAAACCAGAAAGCCCAGCACTACTATTTTCTAAGCTTGGCTGGTCCCTCTCCCAGTAATGATTTAGCAGTCTTCCAGCTTTCTAATTTATAATGCAAACATAAAGACTAGGGCAACTTCAGCTCTTACTCCAAAGCATTCTAGGCTTTCAAACCAGAAAGCCCAGCACTACTTTTTTCTCAGCTTGGCTGCTCCCCCTCCCAGTAATGATTTAGCAGTCTTCCATCTTTCTAATCTATAATGCAAACATAAAGACTAGGGCAACTTCAGCTCTTAGGGTGGCCATACATGGTTTGAATCTCGGCCGGTTCCTGCTGAACCAGCCATGATTCGAACTGTTATTGAGCGGGCTGAATATACCAAGTTGATCGATCGATCAATGTGGGTACAACGAGCCTGCTGGATTCTCTTATGATTATATTAGCAGCTGCTATAGCCACAAGCAATAATCACCATCTTCTCCTGGTGGGGGCGGCTTCCCCCATCCGCCCTGCCCCCCGCCAGGAGTAGACAAAGGCTCGGCAGGGGGGTTTCCCCTGTCAGCACTGTCTGTGTTGATAGGGGTTGCAGGAAGGAAATTTGCACCGTGTATGGCCGGCCTTACTTCAGAGCCTGCTGGGCTTTCAAACCAGAAAGCCCAGCACTACTTTTTTCCTATTTAAATTGAATACACATAAGAGCAGATAGAAACATGTCTCTTTGTTCTGCATACAGCTTAATAGCTGTATATTAAAGGGAGACTATAATGATTTGGAATACATTTTTACTGTGTTTATGTTTCCTAACCAGTATGTATTTACAGTGAGAAAAAAAAGAGAATGGTAAATTTAGACAAAGAGATGGCGCAACCAAAGTAGTCTCCCTTTGGACCCAATTTCTCTCACTGGAAAAACATCAGCCTGAGCCATCCAAAAAATGTTAGGGCACTGTGTTGATTGTCTGAATTATCCCTTAAGCTATTGATCTCTGTAAACAATAGGCTTTTTACAACACCAAGTAGAGAGATAGTGGATGCCATGTGAAAAAAGCCAAGAAATTCATCCACTGGTTGGATATAGACTACAAAATATTTATATGCAATATTTCATATATAAATGACTAAAACGTTTTTGTCCCAATAAAAAATGAGCAGATGTGAAATAGGTATTTAGTCCCCTAACAGCTAAATATTAAGCTAAATACACAAATGAAATACAAACATGGGAGATGTTATACCTTCCCAGCCTTTGATTGAACGGTGAAAAGAGAAGCAACAATCTGTATCTCTCTGTCACTCTGCTCTCCCCTACTATTAGCATGTCCCTTGACAAGACATAGGCAAGAGGCCAATACCATGCCAAATTCAGGTACTTACACTGCTTGCATTAAAAAAAATGAGTTATGTATTTTTGAATACAGAGCTGCAATAATTTGTGTCTTTATATCTTTCTAAAGTTTGACTTTAAACAAAACCATCTTATTTAATAATCTCGTAACAGAATGAAAACATTGTAAAAAATCCCAAGTCTGCACATTCTAAGACTCAATGTGCTGACTGCAAGGGACAAATATTAAATTCATTTGCATTTCTTGTATATTTGCCTGACTTAAAACAAATGCTTTTTTATAAAAGAAGAAAAAAAACATAGCATTGTATAAAAAGTACTAAAGAATCGACCGGCTACCACATATTTACTGCGGCAATGTGGCTCTGTCTCGTGAATCGCCGTATACAAGCGGCGATCCGCGCGTGCGTACTTAGGTGAGCCACGATAAGCTGCCAGAGGGAAAGAACGGGGAACCGCTGATGTAAACATGGCCGTTCCCCGTTCTGTCAGGCGGCATGTAAGAGATCTACTGATCCCTGTCACTGGGATCAGGTAGATCTCTTATGCCCCTGGTAGCCCAGCCCCCCTCACAGTTAGAACACGCCTAGGGAACACAGTTAACCCCTAGATCTCCCCCTGCAGGTTAACCCCTTAACTGCCAATGACATTTATACAGTAATCAGTGAATATTGAAATTTTTGATCGCTGTATAAATATCATTGGTCCCAAAAAAGTGTCAAAAATGTCCGACATGTCCGCTGCAATATCCCAGTCTCAATAAAAAGATTGCCGCCATTACTAGTAAAAAAAAATAAATAGTAAAAATGGCATAAATTAATTATCATGGTTTGTAAACGCAGCAACTTTTGCTCAAACCAATCAATAAACGCTGATCAATTTTTTTTTCACCACACATATGTAGAAGAATATATATCGGCCAAAAATGATGAATCTTTTTTTTTGTTATTTTTTTTTATATTTTTTTTTTGGATATGTATTATAGCAAAAATTGTCGCTCTTTTTTTGTTAATAGCGGTGATGCAGAGGTGATCAAATACCACCAAATAAAGCTCTATTTGTGGGGAAAAAAGGCCGTCAATTTTGTTTGGGTACAACATTGCGTGACCGCATAATTGTACGTTAAAGCCACGCAGTGACGAATCGCAAAAAGTGCTCTGGTCCTATAGTTGGAAATCCTTCCAGTCCTTAAGTGGTTAAACAAAACCATCTTATTTAGTAATCTCTTAACAGAATGAAAACATTGTAAAAAATCCCAAGTCAGCACATTCTAAGACTCAACTTGCTGACTGCAAGGGACAAATATTAAATTCATTAGCATTTTTTTTATATTTGCCTGACTTAAAACAAATGCTTTTTTATAAAAGAAAAAAAACATAGCATTGTATAAAAAGTACTAAAGATTCGACCGGCTACCGCATATTTACTGCGGCAATGTCCCTTGCAGTAAAGAACATTAGGCTGAACAGTAAAGTTACATAAATGCTAAATATATCTTTTGTCTGTATAGGTAAAGGCTCTTTATACACATGCATAGTTTTTTTGTTTCAATTTTCTGGTTGAACTGATAAAACCTCTTCCAGCTGGCAAGTAAAATGGCTATACGTCTATGTATTTTTCAAATTTTCTTCATATTTGTAGACTTCCTTAGAGCACAAAGACATAAATAAAATACAAAACCTCCATATAAAATATTTGTCCACATAGATGGGGAATACATGTGACTTTTAAGCATTAATAAGTATAATTTATAGCACATAGACATTGACAGGAGTCCATTTACATATCCAGAGCCAGAACCGGAAGGCATGATTTATTGTTTTCAAGCTTTTTTTTGTGCCTCCCATATTGTTGCTGGCTTTTACTGTTGTTATATGAACCTGGGTATGAATTATGGAGGAGTTTTCAACCCTAAATAAATGGTAGAATATGTCTGGTTAAAAAAAAAGCTATATATTTTCAAACTTGTCAACACAGTGCTATAGTGTACATAGCTTCCGATCAAAAATGTGTACTTTGTGATATAATTTGATTTTTACCCACCTTCTTTGGGTTATCATTTTTTTTTTTTTATAATAAATTACAGGATGAACCAATTAACTAACTAACCAATTAAATAAGATAGAAATGAACCATGAGAATCTCTTACGATTCCACTGTCCCAATACCACTGTTGTAAATCTGCATTAGAATAAGTAATTGTGAAGGTTCATGCCTGCAGATCAGTTTTTTTTTTTCAGAAATTAGGAAGTGGGTTATTTTTACTTTTAAATATGTATTATTATGTATATTTGTGTTTTACTATCATTTTTAAAGAGGGTGCAGAACGAATGGAACACACACTGATGATGTCCTGACCGTCCAGTTCGTTTATTAATCATAGATAATGGCTAGTATGTGTAAGGCATGAATGTGTCTCAGACCCTATATGTATACTACAATACAGACCAAGAGTCCCCACGGGACTTTAAGAGACACAAACTAGTTTCTTTTTTTTAAATAAACAATTTTTATTCAATACAATGTCTGAAAAAAAAAATTAGTCACATTAAAAGATCTTAAGACACATTTTCCAGATATATACACATAAGATATCTACAGTTAAATAAATCATGACATGACTGGTGATCCAAGGAACAGATGCCTATAAATTGAATCTTGACGTGTTTCACGAGATAGCACTCACTTCCTGAGCAGAAATATACTTATACATAGTTCAGACAAAATGTCCAAATTAGATCTATACTTAGTCAAAATTTACATGAGGTAATTGTAGCATAAACCTCACAAGCGTGAGTAAAAACTCAGCAAAAACAGGGGAAAGTGCCCAATGGTCCTTCTGTCCTTTCTGGGAGTTGTGTGCGTGTGTGGGGGGGGGTCAAACCAGGTCAGTCCCTGAGGTGTCCCAGCTGTCTCATGGAAGTAGGGCGATATTGACTCTTCCAAGATGTGAAGATATGAGTTGCATGGTGATCAGGTTTCCACAAATTCAGGGCAATTGTGATGATACAGTTAGTTTATTAAGCAAGCTGAGATGATAGACCAACACACACTGCACTGCACACCTTCTGCATCAAGCCACACAGGAGGAGTGTGGTGCAGTGTATTGGTTTACCATCTCAGCCGTGCTCAATAAAATAACTGGACTGTCAACACGTTACTGGTAGAGTTGATCGAACCTCTGGAAGTTCGGGTTCTGCAGGTTCAGCCGAACTTCGGGAAAAAGTACGGGTTCAGGACCGAACTTGACCCGAACTTTATCCCGGACCCCGAACCCTATTGAAATCAATGGGGACCCAAACTTTTAGGCACAAGAATGGCTGTAACAAAGTCTTGGCAAGTCCTAGAGGTCTGCAAAAGGAAGGAAAATGGGGGTAAGAGTCGGACAAGTGCCCTACAAAGAAATGGGGATAGGGAAATAACTTAAAATAATTTTTAAGCTAAAATCACATAAAAAAATAAAAATGGAGGTGGATGTGGAGTTGGAGGTAGCCAACACTGTTTTTTTTATTTTTGTGCAAGAAATGCACCGCTGGCCTCAAATGTAGTTTTTGGAATATTTTTTTTTTAAACCAGGAATGTAGACATTTTTTTATTTTTGTGTAAGAAATGCACCACTGGCCGCAAACATAGTTTTTAGAATATATATATATATTTTAAACAAGTAATGTAGACATTTTTTTTTTTTTTGAGGAAGAAATGCACCGCTGGCCGCAAATGTAGTTTTTAGAATATTTTTTTTTTTTTAAACCAGCAATGTAGATGCACTTTTTAATTTTGTGCAAGAAACAATAATCTGTCCCTTCACCACGTAAAGAATGTGTTTTTATTTTTTTACAGATGTAAGGACCAAATTTTTTTTTTATAAGGTTTTTGATGTAAACTCCGGTCGCCACGTAAAGAACGTGTTTTTATTTTTTTTGTCACAACCGATGGAGGTTGAGGTGTAGGTGGAGGT
>BLSH010349525.1:650009-664174 GCA_018402905.1 Glandirana rugosa | reverse complement strand
AGTAAATGAACACATTGCTATACTCAATCCTCTTATCAGAAACTCAAGGTGTTCAGAGGCACTAGACATAAATGGCTGGAAGAAAATCAAAACCTTGGATGAGGCAGAGAGGCTTCGGCATGAACAGAAATAGCAGGGATGAAATGAACTTGTTTAATCTCTCCTACAAGGAAAGATGAGATAACACATTGTAAAGGTAATTTATTGTGCTTCCAAAATCCACAGCTGCAGCTTGAATGTAACTTTTCCTTCTTTTATCACGCTGTGCACCCATTTCAACACAAGCGCAAATTCATCAAGATGAACATAAGACTTACAATGTCAAGTAAGCCCAAAGGTGGACCTGGGGTGGCCATTAGGGAAAATTCTTTTCCAAAGAGAATTGTGCCCAGCCTTACATTTTCAAAGTCCAAAAAGCTGGGGGTGAGTAGAATTTTGTTTTTATTTTTAGCTACTTTAAAATAAGATGTTAACCCTTATGGATCTAAGCAATGTATACCAGTGTTCCTCAACCTTTTTTTCAGTCAAGGCTTTAAAAACTATGGAGAATCTTGAGGCACCCTTTAAAAATAATGGACCGTCTTGAGGTTCCCCATTCTGAAATGTAAAAACTATTCTAATAGTTTTACATAATGCAGCATCCACACATGTAGGACACCCAACCCTAGTGGAGATTTATTCTTCCAAAGCAAATGCACATTTGCAAACTGGTACTGACTAGTATTCTAATGTTTCTCTTCTCCCTCAGTTTTTCTCCATCACTCAGCTAATGTGGCTGATGGAGAGGGGCAGGGGAGGATGCTATTCAGGCAACTGACATCCTCCTTATCAACTGATGATGCCAATGGTCATTTGGACACTGACAGCTAGAACGTTGCAATGGTGCACAATGAAAACCTGTGGCTTTGTGTAACTAAAAGGTAGGTTTCATCACAGGCCAGCTTGTATACAATTTTTGGCCAATTTTTAGGCATTTTGACAAAACGCCCCTGAAGAAGCCTCGAGCCACACCAGGGTGCCTGGGCACCCTGGTTGAAAAAGGCTGATTTGTACACTATACAGTATCTCACAAAAGTGAGTACACCCCTCACATTTTTGTAAATATTTTATTCTATCTTTTCATGTGACAACACTGAAGAAATGACACTTTGCTACTTTGTAAAGTAGTGAGTGTACAGCTTGTATAACAGTGTAAATTTGCTGTCCCCTCAAAATAACTCAACACACAGCCATTAATGTCTAAACCGCTGGCAACAAAAGTGAGTACACCCCTAAGTGAAAATGTCCAATTTGGGCCCAAAGTGTCAATATTTTGTGTGGCCATCATTATTTTCCAGCACTGCCTTAACCCTCTTGGGCATGTACTTCACAGGTTGCCACTTGAGTCCTCTTCCACTCCTCCATAATGACATCACGGAGCTGCTGGATGTTAGAGACCTTGCGCTCTTCCACCTTCCGTTTGAGGAGCTCCACAGATGCTCAATAGGGTTTAGGTCTGGAGACATGCTTGGCCAGTCCATCACCTTTACCCTCAGCTTCTTTAGCAAGGCAGTGGTCATTTTGGAGGTGTGTTTGGGGTTGTTATCATGTTGGAATGCTGCCCTGCGGCCCAGTCTCTGAAGGGAGGGATCATGCTCTGCTTCAGTATGTCACAGTACATGTCCGCATTCATGGTTCCCTCAATGAACTGTAGATCCCCAGTGCCGGCAGTACTCATGCAGCCCCAGACCATGACACTCCCACTGCCATGCTTGACTGTAGGCAAGACAGACTTGTCTTTGTACTCCTCACCTGGTTGCCACTACACACACTTGACACCATCTCAACCAAATAAGTTTATAAGATAAGATAACAGGACATGTCCTTAATCTGCTTGTCTTCAGCAAACTGTTTGCGGACTCTCTTGTGCATCATCTTTAGAAGAGGCTTCCTTCTGGGACGACAGCCATACAGACCAATAGATACAAGAAAAAATGGTGATGTGGCACACCTAGAACCCAATTAGGATTGTTGCGGTTTCAGGCCTTTAAATCAACTGGGGCAAATCCCAGATCCTCCCCCTGGATTTGGAGGCCCCTGATGCCACACAGGCCCTCCTTCCTGTCCAGGGCAAGCCAGATTAAATACCTGGGGGTTTTGATCACCCGCTCCCCTCAAGACTACACTAGATTAAACATTGAACCCTTATACAACCTACTTAAAGCTAAGACACAGATATGGGCACGCCTTCCCCTTGGGGTAATGGGTCACATAAACCTGACGAAAATGGTTCTACTCCCCAAACTACTCTATGCCCTCTGGCACGCTCCAACATACTTGCCCCTCCGAATATTTAAAACCATGGACTCTATTCTCAATTCCTTTATATGGGGTAAATCTAGGCACAAGTTAGCTTGGCAGACCTTAAAAAAACCAAAAGATATGGGGGGCGTGGCCCTTCCAGACCTGTCTATGTACTACCTGGCTGCTCAACTATCCCACTTCTTTCACTTGGACAAAGAGGACAAAATCAGGTACCTTTCCCTGGCGTGCTGGAGGACCTCGACCCACATTACACACCCATTTCAAATTCTATTTAGTGGAATAAGATCCCCGCCTGGGCTAGGTGGACGTAAGGGCTCGGTGTACCACCACTGTAAAGTTTGGGAATTGGCACTGGAAAAGATGAGGGCCTCTCCCATCCATGCACACTCATCACTATGGGATAACGCAAATCTCCTGGAACTAGTCTCCCTGCCAGTCATTGAATGGGATATTGTGTACTTGTCACAAGTGATGACTGGGACTGGGGTCAGGTCATTTCAGGAGCTAAAGTCGACCTTTGACCTGCCTAATGCTATGTTCTTTTGTTTCCTCCAGCTCCGCCATGCACTCCAATGCCAGTTCCCCGACCAAACCCCTGACTTGACGCCCCTGTATTTGGTGGAAGTCTTCATGAGCACAGACTCTAAGAAATTAACCTCAATATGCTATACAAGTCTCACTACACCTGTGGTGACAGATATAGCTTACAAACTGAAAGACAAATGGGTGGCGGATGTGGGCGAGCTGGAGAATGAAGAATGGTCAGATGTGTTGGCATCTTGTAGGAAGGTTTCCCCTATGCTCTCCGATAGGCTCACACACCTATACATCTTACACAGAACTTACCTGACCCCAACCCGCATACGCAGGTATAGACCTCAGTGGAACCCCCTCTGCCCTAGATGTGGAGACCAAAACAGCTCCTTTTTTCACTTGATCTGGTCATGCCCAATCATCCAGGGCTACTGGGCGCAGGTGACCCAGTTCCTGCATGATAAAATGGGCTCTCCTTTAACACTATGCCCCAAACAATGCTTACTGGCACTGCTCCCCGAACAAGAAGAAAACAGACACCATCATACCTTTATGCAGGAAACCCTATATGTGGCAAGACTTCTGGCTTAGACCTGACGCACCAACTATTCAGGAGTGGATAGCGATGGTCAATCAATCACTCCCTTACAAACAGGTGCTGCTGTATAAACATAGAAACTGTCCGTTGAAATACTATAAAATATGGGACAGATGGCTAGACTCATTCGCCACCCCTACAGAGACGGACCAAGAACATGAATTGCAATAGCAGCCTTACCTCGTGCCCTCATGTTGGAAAGCGCTGGTAAACTTGCAAGTGGCGTGATTATTATTGTAGGCATCCGTACTGCCCAACACAAACCACGCAGTCATGTACTAGATATCTATACATATTATTGGAATATACCTGTTTGACCAGGATCATGTTACCCGTACTGTGTGTTGCTGTGTTATGAATACTTGCGAGCATTTGCAATGCTCTTACCCCTTTGTGTACCTCTTCTTCAAATACAATAAAAACTTGTTGAATTTAAAAAAAAAAAAGGATTATTGCGGACGCATCTGGTATAGGATAAAATCTTATTTTATTTGGTACAATTTTCTTAAAAAATGGATCATAGAGGTAAGTACAACATTGGACATACAATAAGTGAAACAGCCACAAGGATCTATGGTATGAGATCTAGAACGTGTAATAGACCACAAACAATATCTGTGATACAAATGATACTCAACAACCATAAGAACAGGTTGAAAGACCTGATCCCCAATAGTGAAATGGGGAAGCTGGTCCAACGCTGGATCACTGATGTGGACCTGATATGTTTCGGACTACAGGTAAGTCCTTCTTCAGAGGTAAGTATGCATTTGTTGGGATACAATTTTCTACAAAGTAAAGACATATAAATTACTTATTCACATAATAACAGTTATTGGTTGTCTCATGTTCATAGGGCACATGGTGTAAGGGGGTAGATTGATATACTCACATAGCGCTCCAGATATGTTGGATTACACCCAAGGCCACCGTACACCTTATGATCCCCAAAAAGATAGCGTATCAATCCCAATATGATGATTCTGGGACGATAAGCCAGCTCATACAAGCGAGGAGGCATTAGATGTACTCCAGGTTTGGAGGAAGAGGGGCAGGAAAGGAAGAGGGGCAGGAAAGTAAGCGGGGCAGCCATACATATCCCACAGACGAGGATCCTTCCAGCTGTGGAGTGAACGCTCCTGCTTTGAAGCCTCAGCTCAGCAGAGGGGAGTTGTAGTATGGTGAGGCTGTATATAAGAGAGAAAGTTCCAAAAGTGATTGCCATCAGAAAAAAATACCATGTCCATGGGGACAGACTGTCTGGTAGTGGGTATCAAAACTCCCTCCTTTCGCCCAGGAATGCCACACTGTTTACCATGGAATAATAAGTCCCATATAGGAAGTAATGTGGAGTAGCCAGATATATAAAGGTATACATATGTCAGCACATACCTTTCCAGAGGGATCATATGGGAATAGCTGGTGGTTCCTGTCTATGTTGGAGGTACCCGCCAAGATGGCGGCTTGGCGTTTCTCCCACCCCCCATCCGATTAAATGTCCACTCACTGCAATTGTGAGTGGACACAGCTGAGCGTCCTGAGGGTGCATCTGGCCAGAACGCCGCTGATGCGGACACCTGGGCCAGACACTGTGATCCCCCGATGACGCGGTGTGCGGCGCGACCCCGCCCATCGAGGGGCGGAGCTGCATCATACACAGCAACGTCGCCGACGCACGTAGAGTCCGCCTCCTTGCGTGTCATGCCAAGGCGCAACCAGCAAGGAGGCCGCATCAAGTTGTAAGGCCTGAGGGACCCCAATTTGATGCAGTGTGCAGCGTGCGGTCTGAGCACTGAACCGCAGCACTCATACATCTATTTCCCAAAGACAACCTCTGGATATGACACTGAGCTGTGCACTCAGTTTCAGGATCTTGGCAATCTTCTTATAGCCTAGGCCATCTTTATGTAGAGCAACAATTCTTTTTTTCAGATCCTCAGGGAGTTCTTTTCCATGAAGTGCCATGTTGAACTTACAGTGACCAGTATGAGAGAGTGATAACACCAAATTTAACACACCTGCTCCCCATTCACACCTAAGACCTTGTAACACTAATGAGTCACATAACACCGGGAGGAAAAATGGCTAATTGGACCTAATTTCGACATTTTCACTTAGTGGTGTACTCACTTTTGTTGCCAGCGGTTTAGACATTAATGGCTGTGTGTTGAGTTATTTTGAGGGGACAGCAAATTTACACTGTTATGCAAGCTGTACACTCACTACATTGTAGCAAAGTGTCATTTCTTCAGTGTTGTCACATGAAAAGATATAAAAATATATTTACAAAAATGTGAGGGGTGTACTCACTTTTGTGAGATACTGTATTTCAGCAATGTGCCTATTGAAGGCCAGGCCTTTTCTGAAACTTTTTGTTTGAAAGTTTAAATTAGTATTTTTTGCTAAAGAAAATTACTTAGAACACCCAACCATTATATATTTTTTATGGCAGAGACACTAGTGAATAAAATGGCGATTGTTGCAAAATGTTATGCCACACAGTATTAGCCCAAAAGTCTATCAAACACAATTTTTGGGAAAAATACACTTTAATGAATTTAAAAACCAAAACACAATAGTTACCCCAATTTTTTTGTATAATGTGAAAGACGATTTTACAGTGAGTAAATAGATACTTAACATGTCATGCTTTAAAATTTTGCAGACTTCTGGAATGGCGATAAACTATGGTACTTTAAAATCTCCATAGGTGACGTTTGAAATTTTTTTACAGGTTACATTTTAAGGCCTCATACACACGGGCGTATCTTAAAAAATAAACAAAACGTCAGGCCCGACGTCAGGGAAAAAAACGGCGTTTTTCGGTGTTATGCATTGGCGTTAGTGAGCGTCGGCGCCAATAGGCGTTTTTTTAAAAAAAGAACATCCCTCTGCTATTTTTCAAACTAAAAACATTGGCGTCAAAAAACGCAGGTTAACGCCGGCACGGTTACAGCCTCAGAACGTGCTGGCCGTGGGTTCTAGCTACAGCTCACTAACGCCGATGCCCTCTACAGCTCAAAAACGTTGGCGTTTTTATGGGGCCATTGACTAACATGGAGAGCTGCAAAAGACGACAGAAAACTCTGGCGTCAAAAAACGTCCGTGTGTGTATGAGGCCTAAGAGTTACAGAGGAGGTCTTGTGCTAGAGTTATTGCTCACATTCTAACGAACTCACATATGTGGTTTACATATGTGGGCACAACTTACATATGCGTGCGCTTCTGTAGGGATGCGGCAGTTGAAACTTTTTTTCCCTTATTTATTTTACTTATTATATTTACACTGTCCCTTTATTTATTTATTTTATCGCTTTTATTCCTATTACAAGAAATGTAAAAATCCCTTGTAATAGAAATAAGGTAGACAGGCCCTCCTTATTAAGAGATCTGGGGTCAAAAAGACCCCAGATCTCTCATTTACCTTTAAAAGCATAAAAAACAAAAAAAATTTTATTTTACATTTTTATGTTAAAAAAAAAAATATATATACTTGTTTTGGCCTGAACTGGATGTGATGTCAGGCATCGCTCTGATTCTTCAAGGGCATATAGATGAGTGGTGGCCATCTTGGCCACACTCGACTTCCTGCCCAGCAAGCCTGCCGCATTGCATAGCTCCCTATTTTTTTACCGATGGGTCTGGTAAGCCCGGGAACAACTGGGAAACTAAAAGTGATCCTGTGGTGAATCTGCCCGCAGGACCACTTTTATCTGATGCAGAACCAGCCATAGTAAAAATGGTACCAGGGTTATTCCAGCTAAATGCTGACATAATACCGGTGTTAAATGTCAAAATAATGACCTAAGTGAACTTCAGCCCTCTTAAAGCCTTATTCCCTCACCCTCCACCACTTCACCTAGTCACCTAAGTATGCACTTTTTTAACCTTTCTTCTGATGTGTTCAGGTTGATTATCTGACACACAGGGTCCTTTTACCCAATACTGGGCAGGCCTCAATGACGTCACCGATTCCATTTACTGCATCATTGTATTATCATGCAAAACTTAAGGGCATCACTCAACCTGAAAGACTGATGATATTTAGTGGCTACAACAAATTACTACAGAGGATAGTGCCAGAGAGGAGGCGAGTATTGACGGCAAAGCTGCTATTTTATGTTTAGAATGGCCATAAAAAGTAGACTTGGGCATTAAAAAATGTTTAACAATTTCTCAGTTGTTGCTAAAATAAGGCAGCACTGGCTGTAAACCTCACCTCCTATCTTGAGTTGTCTCTCTGAAAACTCAACACTCAGCAGTCAAGCCACTTCCTGTGAGCGCCCAGGCATCAAGGACCCGCCTCCTGTGGGTGCTTCATTAGGCAATCTTGGACTCACAGGAGAATGCTGCAGAGAGCAGCTTCACATTTTTACATGGTGCCATTATCTGCAGCATTCAGGATGTACCCACCACTGGAGGAAGAGGTGGAGCATGAGGACCTATGACATCATGTGACTGGGCCAAAGACAACTGAAAAAAAGTAAGTAATATGACTTTAGTAAAGGGGGCGCAGTGGTACTCCAAAGGCAATGTTGAGCCAAAAATGGGGGGAGGAGAAAGCAGAATCTGGGATTTTACTTTGATATGAAGGGAACTAGCAAAGGTTTAATTTGGTAATACTGTTTTACCAAACTTGTTTTTAAAGTCAAAAAAAAATTTGTAAATTCTTAACCACAGATAGTTTTTAGCGCTTCCCTACATACACAAATTATTCTGTGGTCACTGGCTTACTGAATCTTGCTCTTCTTTACTGCAGCAAAGTTTGGGTTCTTTGTTGGGGTAGATGAACTGATTGATAGTTGGTGGTGAGGGGGTGGTGGCCCTGTTGTAAGTTTTTTTCAGTTTAACATTTTTCTGATTACAACATTTTTTTCTAATTTAAAAGTATTTAAAAGTAAAAGTAAAACAAAATAATGTAGATTCCAATGTCGGGATTTCAATGATGGGATCTTTCGTCACAAGGAATCCGGGCATTAAAAAGGGAAGTATAGAAAAAATGTGTTAGGTTTATAATAGGAGGAGCTGGTGTAAGGGTTAAAGTTAGGGATACTATAAAAGTTGCAAGGAGGATAAGTGTGATGGATAGAGAGAGGGTTAGTGTTATGGGAGGGTGTCATGTACTGTGTGACAGAGCCTGAGGTATAGAGGGAGACCTCTCGTACAGCCCAGGTTTAAGGACCAATTAAGTTGCAACAGTGGACGCCAGAGCGCGGTGAGGTAAGGGTGCCTATAAGATCTTCCGTTGGTCGCAGAGGTGTGCAGCAGATGCGTCACCAGAGTTGAGCTGGATGGCTGAAGCAGCGGATGGCAGCAGGAACAGCAGACCCCAAGCTGGGTAGGCAGCAGCTGGTAGTAGGTGCAGCAAGACTGGCAACACACACAGTGGTGGCTGGTGAAGTTTTAGGATGGGGGGCGCCAGGCCCTGCCCTTCCTTTTTGACCCCTCCTACTTCACATAAGCCCCACCCCTTATATAATCCACCCACCCGGTCCCCTGTATTCCACATATTGTGTCAGGAGTATACAACTCAGCATCACAGGACACAGTATACAGCCCCAGCATCACAGGGCACAGTATACAGCCAGCATCACAGGACACAGTATACAGCTCAGCATCACAGGACACAGTATACAACCCCAGCATCACAGGTGGTGTATATTGCAGCCAGTAACACAGTATGCAGCCAATACACAGGTATTGCAGCCGGTATACAGGTATTGCAACCAGTATCACAGTATACAGCCAGTACACAGGTATTGCAGCCAGTACACAGGTATTGCAGCCAGCAACACAGGTATTGCAGCCAGTATCACATTATACAGCCAGTACACAGGTATTGCAGCCAGTAACACAGGTATTGCAGAAAGTATCACAGTATACAGCCAGTACACAGGTATTGCAGCCAGTATCACAGTATACAGCCAGTACACAGGTATTGCAGCCAGTATCACAGTATACAGCCAGTACAGGGGTATTGCAGCCAGCCAGTACACAGGTATTGCAGCCAGCCAGTACACAGGTATTGCACCCAGGACACAGTATACAGCCAGCATCACATGACACAGTATACAGCTCAGCATCACAGGACACAGTATACAACCCCAGCATCACAGGTGGGGTATATTGCAGCCAGTAACACAGTATGCAGCCAATACACAGGTATTGCAGCCAGTATACAGGTATTGCAGCCAGTATCACAGTATACAGGCAGTACACAGGTATTGCAGCCAGTAACACAGGTATTGCAGAAAGTATCACAGTATACAGCCAGTACACAGGTATTGCAGCCAGTATCACAGTATACAGCCAGTACACAGGTATTGCAGCCAATATCACAGTATACAGCCAGTACAGGGGTATTGCAGCCAGCCAGTACACAGGTATTGCAGCCAGCCAGTACACAGGTATTGCACCCAGCCAGTGCACAGCACAGCAGCACATACCTCGGGCCCAGGGGACGGGAGTCGGGTCAGGCCACTCTCAATCACATGGCCGGCCGGCGGGAATCACATGCATGTGTGCAGTCCAACTTAGCACCAGCACGTCCGCCAGTCCCGCCCCTGCTCCTGACCAATCAGTCACTGGAGGACAGTGCTCAGAATGCAAAGATTAGGAGTGCGTTATGCTCAGAATGCAGGGATCAGGAGTGCGTTATGCTCAGAATGCAGGGACATAGCAGTGTCCACTGCCCCCTTCACATCACCCCCCCCCCCCCACACACACACACAGTGTTGTCCTCTTCCCCAAATTTCCCCTATAGCAGTGACCCCTTCACTCCCATAGCAATGTTCCATTGCATCCTACCTGTGCACACAGGAGACCGAGAGGCAGCACAGTTCTAGACAGGGGGTGGGAGTGGGAGCTGGCAGACTAACTTTTCATATTAACAAGCTGGTGATTGGTTGCCTAGGACCTAGCAACCAATCATCCGTGGGTTGACTTGAAAAGTTAATTTGGCCAGCTCCTCCTCCCACCCTCCATCCTGAGCTGTGCTACCTCTCGGTCTTCAATGTTCACTGATGACAGCGGCGGAGGAGGCTGGGATGGAGGAGAGAGGACAGAAGGCGTGGCAGAGGAGGCTGGGGGTGGAGAGAGAAGGGCCGGAGGAATGGCAGAGGAGGCTGGGGGGTGGAGAGAGAAGGACCGGAGGCAGGGCAGAAGAGGCTGGGGCAGAGAAGAACTGGCAGCTGGAAATAGAAGGCATGGGTCGGTGGTGCAGACCTGTTCCTGGTCTACCTGTCACCTACCCACAGTTGACAGGTAGATTGTGATCGATGGGTTGCTGATCCTTGGTGTAAGGCTTCCAAGGAGGGTTAGTTTGATAGTTAAAGGGAGAGTTAGTATGAGGGATACAACTAGGGTTAGTGTGAGGGTTTGAGGAAGAGGCTGGGGCACAGAGAGAAGAACTGGCAGCTGGAAGTAGAAGGCAGGGGTAGGCGGTGCAGACCTGTTCCTGGTCTACCTGTCACCTACCCGCAGTTGATAGGTAGGCTGCGATCGATGGGTTGCTGACCCCTGGTGTAAGAGTTCCAAAGAGGGTTAGTTTGATAGTTAAAGGGAGAGTTAGTATGAGGGATAAAACTAGGGATAGTGTGAGGGTTGACCCCTGGTGTAAGGATTCCGAGGAGGGTTAGTTTCATAGTTAAAGGGAGAGTTAGTTTGAGGGATACAACTAGGGTTAGTGTGAGGGTTTGAGGGAGGGTTAATGTAGAACTTATTAAGAGGATTACTGGAAGAGTTAGTGTAAGGGTAAGTGTTAGGGTTAAATGGAGGTCTAGATAAAGTTTTAGTGGATATATTTGGTGGATATCATTACTGAATACCAAACTCAAAATATCTCTAAGCACAAAATCAATCCCTGTTCCCTATCTTATCCAACTTCTGTGGCTCCTTCCCACCCTCCAAAAAGGTAAGTTAAGGAGAACGGTGTTTTAGCAATTCTTCCAAATGATTTAATGTGTTCTTATTCCAGGGTTCTTATGCCTCATTATCTCACTTATAACCAGTATTTTCCTGTATTGTTTTCCTATAGAATGCAGAGATGCTGCAAGCATCTAATTGAAGTGTTTACCTTAGATTGGAAGCATGGTCACATCTCACAGCAGGGGTGCATTTACAATGTAAAACTTCTTATATCCTATCTTCCCTAAACTGCAAACGGTAAGTGTGTTTTCTCCATTCATCAATTAGAATTTCTTTTTCCATTAGAGAGGAAAAAAAAAGTTTGGATATAGGAGTATGTGTGAGTTCATTGCTGACATTTAAGCTCTTGCTCCTAATGACAGAGTTATTAAGAAGGCTAATTTAGCTGATAAACTCAAATATTGGACTTTTATTGCAAATGTAATTGAGTTCAAAGTGCTCCTCTCATCATAGATTATCTTATTTGTGAGTACATAAAAATTGCCTGTATTATTTTGTGAGTAGGCATAATTTTGCTCAAAATATATCAGTGAGATAAATAAATACGGTTTTCTAGTGTGAAAAATGTTACATAGCATGTATAGGTTTGGAACAACAATATGTTGCAATGTACAGCTAAGATTTTAGGGAATTTTGACAATATATTAAAGCGGTATTAACTGCCCCATGCATATATACCGAGCCAGGGCGGGTGCTCTGTGCCAGATCACCTACCTAGTACGTGACCTGACACTTCTGGGCCTGGGGCACCCCACTGATGGCCTCCTCTTGCAGTGATTGGACACAGTGGGAGCCAATCAGCAGGTCCAACAGACGTGATGTCCACCGGGACCCGCCGATCTTTCTGGAGACAGGCAGAATAGCGGTCTGCTTAGGTAAACAAGGCAGACCACCGTTCCCTGAGAGGGGAATGTACAGATCTTGTGTTTCTGCTAAGCAGGAACACTGATATTTACCTTCTCCCCAGTCAAAGCACCTACTTCACGCAGTTAGTAAGCACCCCCTAGGAACACATTTAACCCTTTGATTGCCCCTGATGTTAACCCCTTCCCTGCCAATGTCATTAGTACATTAACCTCTACAGCCCCGGAAGGTTTACCCCCCTTCATGACCAGGCCATTTTTTGTGATACAGCACTGCGTTAGTTTAACTGACAATTGCGTAGCCGTGCAACACTGTAGACCAAATAAAATTGATGTCCTTTATTTTCCCACAAATAGAGCTTTCTTTTGGTGGTATTTGATCACCTCTGTGTTTTTTATTTTTTGCGCTATAAACAAAAAAGACCGACAATTTTTAAAAAAAAACAAAACAATATTTTTTACTTTCTGCTATAATAAATATCCAATAAAAGAATATAAAAAAAACAAATTTCTTCCTTAGTTTAGGCCAATATGTATTCTGCTACATATTTTTGGTAAAAAAAAAAACCCCAATAAGCATATATTGATTGGTTTGTGCAAAAGTTATAGCTTCTACAAGCTAGGGGATATCATATAATATACACTTTTTGAGAGGCACTCAGCCTCCAAACAGAATAGTGCAACAACAGCGCTTTTTGCAATATGTAAAAGGAGTGGGTGAATGCTGAAAGTCCACAGTGTTTCAGGAAGGCAGAAACAGCTTCACATAGTTCATCAACCAGCCACCAAGTGTTATCCAAATCCACCACCAGTGAACCGCTCCCAATAAAGTGCCCTCTTACCAGACACTTGCTTGTACAATGCCCTTATCAGGGTGCATGGGATAACCAGCCTGGTCCCTCTGTGTTCACTCGGCAGCAGAATAGCTGTGTGAATGAGGCCTACCGCCTATGCCTGGAGAAGGCCTGGAGAAGGCGCTCTCAGACTCTGTATTGAACCCCGATGATTTGTACACCGCGTGGACCTGGGTGCAATCAGCGCCCTTGTAATGCCCTAATAGCGTTATGCATCTCCAGGGAAGGATGAGAGGTGAGAGGGAAGAGGTGCTGGCAGGAGAAGAGGGAGGAAGAGAGGAATGAAAGGTGAGAAAGAAGAAGTGTGGGGAGGAAAAAAGAGAGTGGGGAGGAATGAATATTGAGAAGGAGGAGATGTGGGGAGGAGGATAAAGAAGAAGGGAGGAATGAGAGGTGAGAGGCAAGAGGTGTGGGGAGGAGTAAGCAGGGGAGGAATAACAGGTGAGAGAGGAGAGAGCAGGGGATGGATGAGAGGTGAAGAAGAGGAGGAATAAGAGGTGAGAGGGAACAGGTATGGGGAGGAGAGAAGAGAGGAGTGGAAGGAATGAGAGGTGAGAAAGGAGAGGTGGGGGAATGGAGATAGAAGAAGATAGATGAAAGGTGAGAGAGGAGAGGCGATGGAAGGAAGAGAGAGGAAAGGAGGGGAGGGGAGTAATGAGATGTGAACGAGGAGATGTGGGGAAGAGAGGAGAGAGAAGGGGAAGGAGGAGAGGTGAGAGAGGAGAGGAGAGGTACGGGTAGAAAAGGAGAGAGGAGGGGAGAAATAAGAGATGAGAGGGAACATGTTCAGTGAAAAGATGGTTGAGGAGATGAGGAATGAGAGCTAAGAAAAAAGCGGTGTGGGGAGGAGAGGAGGGGATGGATAAGTGGGGAGAGGTGGATGAGAGAGGAGAAAAGAAGGGACGATGAAAGTTGAGAGAGAGATGAGAGAGGTGGGGGGTAGAGAGGTAAGAGTGTAGAATAAGGAAGGGGAGGAGAGAAGAGAGGAAGGACGTGTACAAGAGAGACTAATGAGTAGGGAGGGGAGGAAAGAGGAGAGGAGAGAGTTGAAAGTAGCAGGGAAGAAAAGAGGAGAGAGTAGGTGGA
>BLSH010349525.1:615022-626039 GCA_018402905.1 Glandirana rugosa | reverse complement strand
AAATCCTATTCCCCATCCCCCCTCACAACACAAATCCCCCCAAATCACCACTCCTAGCACACCTCCCCAAAATTCCCTTAATAGAACACTTTGATCTTAATGCATTTTATGCATTAAGATCAAAAACCTTCTGTATGCAGCAGCCCCCCTCATACTTACCCGAGCCCCATCTCTATCCAGCGATGTTGCAGGAGAGATTTGGGCTGCCCGGGACTCTCCCTCCTTATTGGCCGAGACAGCAGCTGAGCACCATTGGCTCCCGCTGCTATCAAAGCCAGGGAGCCAAAGAGGAGAGAGAGGGGACAGGGCCTAACCACGGCTCCGTGTTTGAATGGACACAGGGAGCTGTGGCTCGAGTGCCCCCATAGCAAACTGCATGCTGTGGGGGCACTCGTCGGGAGGAAAGGGGCCAGGAGCGCTGGTGAGGGACCCGAGAAGAAGAGGATCTGGGCTGCTCTGTGCAAAATCACTACACAGAGCAGTTAGTATAACAAGTTGTGACTTTAGTATCACTTTAATATCCCCTCAAAGTGTCTTTGGGTAAAAGTTGTTGTATTATGCCAGTTATTTAGGAATAAAATACAGTAGTTCCATATATTCTATAATGTAGCATATGCCTTGTGATACTAAATCTATATAATGTATTGTATAATGTTTCTCTGAAATGTAACTTATCTCAATGGAAGCTCAATGTATGTCACAAGAAGGGAAGACCACCTATGTGTAGAGGTAAAGAAACCGCAGCTCCAGGTGAGTACACAGGACTAGCTGATCCCAGGTGTATGCAATGCTTGATGCGGCGAGGTGCACGCTCTGCCACTGCAACATAGTAGCTATTGAAAGAAAAATCCGGAACGGCAGCACTCTCACCGATATAGAAGCAAAAATATATTTATTGAAAAATGAGCATAAAAAGGGGATACAGGCGGGAGGCAGACAGAGGTGACGCGTTTCACACTATCAAGAGTGCTTTGTCAAAACCATGGCAATTCCGGATTTTCCTTTCAAGGGAAGACCACCTATTGGGTAGGCTTTGTGTTTTCCTTTTGTATTATTTATACAGGAAGAAAAAAAAAAAAAAAAAGACAGAAGCAAAAATAAAAACTACTCAAAATTGTTAAAATTCTTCAATAAAAACTATTTGTTTTAAAACCTGTAAAACCTCTTCAATAAAAATGATTTGATTTAAGAATATAAAAGTTGTTTGTAATAATTACCAAAAAGAAGCGGAAGAGAAGCAATTTTGCGCATTCACCTGCAGCCAATCTAATGTTTTAGATCTCTTAGAGAAAAGTGTCACTCTTACAATACAATATTTTTGCAGTACTTAGCAACGGAATAACAAGGCTCCATTAAGTCGGGATAATAATGTTACATTAGCGCTACAGAGATTGCTAAGGTAATTATATGCAGTAACAACAACAGTAATTGAGCTGTTTGCCTGTGGGTTCACGTTACTTTGTTTTAGGATAATAGTGCATTATACTAACCAAAAACATAGCGTTAGCCCCTCCATCCTCAAAATGTTAAAATTGCAAGGTCTTGTCTAACCAAATAAAAGGTCTTTTAACCTTATCATTGCCATTGAGCATAGTTCAGTGTAACATTAGCTACTGGGTTTATTTAATGTATATTTGCAGCTTTGGGAGGAAAACTTAATTAGAATCACAACTGAGATGTGAATAAATATGAATAAACAGCCACATTTACATAGCTGCCTCTTCTGTATTGCATATTGTGCTGCTCATTGTCATTTTTTTTAACATAGCGTATTTAAACCTTTTATATCAAGTGGTAATTGAGACCTTGGTATGCATCAATTTGCTTAACGAGACCCCGTTACTACGTTTAAAAAACTGTGCTAAAAGCACAGGGATATCAAGCATTTCAAATGCTGACTTGCAGCGTTTTTGCTTTCCATAAACCATTGCAAAGTGCCTTTGAATTTGCTCTGGGATTCAGCATTATTTCACTAGCATGGCCACAGTTTCCCCTCCCGTCTTGCATGTCATAAGTCTCTCCTCTACTGAGAGTATCTATTCACTGTCTGTGATGGCCCAGCTCCTCTGCCCCTCCCCTCACCTCCCTAGCTAACCTTTTATGTAGCTGCTGGGGGAAATTTATAGAGACAGCTCTGAGTCTGCTGGGGCTGCTAAGATCACTTCCAAGATGGCCGCACCTAGCAGCAGTCTTAAGGCTTTCGAATGTCTAAAGCAGCCTTTCTCAACCTTTTCAAGACTGAGGAACCCTTGAAATAATTCTCCAGTCTCGGGGAACCCCTACAAAAAATTAAAAATCTGCAACTCATGATACATTAGTGTGATGGTCAATGGGAAGAATGCTCCCTACACTTGTGGTCATTGGAAAGAATTACCCCCTTACAGATAGCTAAAAAGATCAATGGTATCATTGGGAATTTATCTGAGAAGTAGAAATTGACCATTGCTCAAGGAACCCTTTGCAACGTCTGGAGGAACCCTAGGGTTCCACGGAGCCCTGGTTGAGAAACCCTGGTCTAAAGCCTCGTACACACGATGCGACGATCGTATGAAAATGGTCGTACGACCGCTTGTTGTACGATCATCCGAACGTTAGTACATGCGATTAGAACAGCTGACATACGACGGTCGTACAACAGAAGTTGGATGAGCAGACTAGAACCAACCGTTGTATCGTGCGTACAGAGAAGTTGGTCCAACAAGTTGTACTGTGCAAAACACGCATGCTCAGAAGTCAGGAACGCCCGGAAGTGTCCATTCGTTCCTAATTCACAAATTACATGCACCTGAACTTCCTCTTTATATGCTCGTAACACGTCACGACGTTCGGCTTGGTCGTACGATCGCTTAGTGCACGTCAGTACACGAGATATATCAGCCAACATACGATTTGGGCCGTTTGGTCGTATGATCGTCGCATCGTGTGTACGAGGCTTTAGGGAGAATTTTACAGATACTTAATATTCATAAAAGACATATTGGGGTTAATTTACTAAAGGCAAATAGGCTGTGTACTTTGCAAAGTACAGTTACACTTTGCGAGTGCTGTTGCTCCAAAACTTTGAAAGCAAAGGTAAATCTTCACGTTGCAAAGAATACCCAATCCCGTGCAAGGAAAATAGGAAGAAAATTTTGCTTGCATATGATTGGATAATGGAAGTCAGCAGAGCTTCTGCTCACTTACTAAGCTCTGGAGCAACTACACTTGCAGAGTGCACAGTCTATTTACCTTTAGTAAATCAACCCCATGTTATGGGAAGTTTCGTGTTGAAATTAATGATCTGGCAACGGGGTCTCTTTAACCTCTTGCCATCTGGAGCAATTTTGGCATTTTAGACATGTGTTAAAATCAGTATTTTTTTTGTAGAAAATTACATAGAGCCCCCAAACATTATATATTTTCTGAAAGCAGAGGCCTTGTAGAATACAATGGTGGTTGTTCAGGAAAGAATACACAATGCATTTTAGTGTACACAAAGACAATATAATGTCCAATAAAATATAAAAGATGATGTTGTATCGAGTGAATAGATACACATGTCAAGATTTAAAATTGAACATGGCTGTGAAATAGAAACAAACTAAAGTACACAAAATTATCCATAGACAATGCTTTCAAAGCCTTTACAGGTTATCAGTTTAGGGTTAAATGTGAGTTCTGCCACTAGAATGATTGCTCTCACTCTGACATGTGTGGCAATGCCTCTCCTCTCCTGCTTCTGGGCTTAGACATACACAAGGCATTCGACAGTGTATCTTGGGAATACCTTGCAGTAGTCCTAAAAAATTTTGGCTTTCAAGGGGAATTCTTCCTTGTATTTCAAGGCTTATACACAAATCCACAAACAAGAATTCGGATCCCGGGTAGCAATTCAATTTTTTTTTAAACTGGGAAGGGGCACTAGACAGGGGTGTCCACTTTCCCCCTTACTTTTCGCGTTGGCCATCGAACCCCTCGCCCTTGCTATCCTAATGCATCCCAACATCTCAGACTATATAAAAGGGTCATCGCAGTACAAGCTAAGTATGTATGCGGATGACATACTTCTGTTTAGCTCTAACCCAACCATCTTCCTCCCCAATCTACTTCAGACACTACACGAGTTTTCAAAAAAATCTGGCCTCTCCATCAATCTCTCAAAATCTATAGGGACGCCAATCAATATACCTCAGACACAATTCCAAGCCCTTAAATCCTCTTTCCCCTTCCAATGGACCCATGAAGCCTTATCTTACCTAGGGATAGATCTTACCCCCAATGGACATTCCCTCTTTCTGAAAAATTAACTCCCACTGATTGCTACACTTAGACGGTCCAGGCAGACCTGGAACTCATACCATATCTCTTTTTTGGATAACTGCAACTAAGATGATGGTCCTGCCTAAACTGCTATATTTATTTAGGTCCCTCCCCATTAAAATGACTAAATCCTTTGTGACAGCCTTCCAAAGAGACCTCAACAAATTTATTTGGGCAGACCCCCCCTCCCCAGGTTCTCTCGCACGTCTTATATGCGCCCACAAACTCAGGTGGATTGGGTGCACCAAATTTGTGGCATTATTACTTGGCCTCTAGATACACCCAGTTAGCCCAATGGAACATACCTAACTCTAGAATCCCGTGGGTTAGATTTGAAGCTGAATCAAATTTCCCATGTTCTCTCCCTGGTTTACTATGGAATAATGAAACAAATATAGCAGGGGCCTCCCATCTCAACGTTATTGTGATGCAATCCCTAAAGTTGTTGTATAAGTACAGAAAAAATTAGGTGTTAGCCACACAATCACCCCCTCTGGCCTCCTTTGTAGGTAACCCTTCTTTCCAAATCGGCATCTCCAATCTCTCAGAGTACAGGTGGTGGATAGACGCAGGGGTCACCTGTCTTCATAAATTACTCCAGAATGGGAAATGTATCTAGTTTTCCACACTCCAATCACTATATCAGGCACCGCATAGGGAAATATTTCACTTTTTACAGATAAAACACTTTTTTTCACACACTATAGGACTGACCCTAACTTGACTCCCTCAGTCTTTGAATGTATATGCCTTAAGGACCCAAGAGGTAAGGCTCTTATCTCTACCATATACTCGCTCTTGAACAATCAAACACTGACGGGGATACATTTATACAGAGAGAAATGGGTGACAGAGTGTGCCATAGAGCAGGGATCCCTGAACTGGAACACATGTATTTATAACCTTAAAAAGAGCACTAGATCTCGGAGTATCCAGGAGACAGCCCTTAAACTTCAACTGAAGTGTTATTATACACCCATCAGGTTGCACTCCATCTTTCCTGCAGTCTCTGCATTCTGCACGCTGGATCTCTTTTACATATTTTTGGAGTTGCCCCCACACAATTCCCATCTGGAATAAAAGTAACTCTTTCGCTGATAGGTTGGCTGAGAGCCAGATTACACTCACTCCCTCACAGTGCCTTCTGTTCGCCCCTATCTCGAAAATCACGAGGATGGAAATGAGACTGATTCATACAATATGCGTAGCTATCCAATGGACATTGGAAATGTAGAGAGATCCCTCTCGCTGATATCAAACCCAGGTTAGACGCTATCCGCAAGGCAGAGAAAATATATCATATATCATTCAATTTGCCATACCATACCCTTTTACGACAAAAAATGGTCTCCATGGTTCAGCAATAATAATACCTTTGATTAATTTCTCTCTTATATGATTGTTGCAATTAATGCTTTTTCTTATATCACCATTTATTGTTTTACAATAAAAGATTTGTAAACAAAAAAAACAAAACAAATGTGCATAAATAATAAAATCACCAAGCCGGCAAAGATAAACAGTTCCAGGAACACAATGATGTCGGCACGAAGCTCCTCCCAATGCATTTTGTCATCAAAAGACTGGGGCTGGAACAGGTCCACGATGGTTGAAAGGAGCTTCTGTAAACCTCAGGAACCATATAAAACCACTTGCACCCTTAAAAGCCACCCAAACCACCTTTATTTTGCCTTCCCCTATTGATTCCAGTGCATTTAGGCAAAAGTTTTACCAACACCTTCCCAGTTTTGTGCATTCCTAATTTGTTAATCAGGAGGATGTTATTTGGACCCTCAGTCCTTAAGACTTTCTAGACCTTAAACGCACCATCCAATAAGCATTTATTTGAAATATCACTTTATAAACGTATACATCTTAGAATAAAACTGACCGAAGACATAACTTAACCCTCTAGCTCACATTTCTTCTGCAAAATTTGAGAAAAAAAACTTGGACCTGAGTCCTGGCTTCTTCCTGAAAGCACAGGTGAAAACATTATGCCTTGCACATGCCTCAGAAGAGGTGAGTATCCCAAACCCCAAAAGAATGTGACCCCTGCACAGTGCTGGAGTTTACTCTTTTCTGGATTTTGTGTACTCAGCTCTCCCAGGTGGCAGAAGTGAGGTACAGTGACATCTCCAGAACTTTCAGAAAGTTGCTGGAAGCTGAGCCATAGGTAAATGCTGTAAGATTTTGCACACCTTTCCTTTTAAAGTAAGTGGAATGAATTTAACTGATGTGAACAGGGAGCTAAATTAAACGGATCACTAAACTAAAAACGTATTTTTCAAAACATTTTTGTGAAATTGTTTCTTACTGTTTTATTCTGCCTCCCTGTAATGTCCTTTGTGAGCTCCAAACTTCTCCTCCCAACCCTCCTTCAACTTCAATTTGTCTGGAATGAAGGTTAGTTGTGATCATCTGCACTGCTCTATGCACACTGCAAATCCCAAAGGTCACAGTTCAGGAGTGAGAAAGAGAAGGTGGCTACACTACCTCAATTTCAGTTAAATTAAAATTCAATTTTTGGCATTCCTACTCCTGTTTTTTTTTTACTTAAGTTTTTTTATTGAAGTTCTTTACAAACTTTTACTTATGAGTGCATCGGTAGTCATAGGTGATGCAATATACAATATGACAACAATCAAGAAAGTGTTGGTGTATACAAACATATCAAGAAAAATGCTTATGACAATGTGTTATGCAGTCCAGATTTCAGCTCCAGGTACATGGGGGGAGTGTTATGGTGAGGTAGTGAACAACTTTATACTTAAGCAATTAGGCAGAGAGAGGGTTGTGTTCTCCAAGTAAGGTAGGTACCTTCAGATTTGACAGAGAGAAATACTGTGTAATTAATTAAGTAAGGAGGTAGTGTCAATATTGGAGTATGGGGCTCATTCGCTATGGAATTTAGGCAGAGTCAGATTTGCTTTGGCGAACATGAGTTCCATCTGTAGATGCTGATTAAGGAGTCGGGGGACTAGTTGAGAAGAAGGTGGCGAGATGACATTCCAATTCTTTGCTATGGAGAGTCCAGCCACAATTAGGATGTGGATGATGATATGGATGAGAAGCGTCCCAAGTTTCCATTCCCAAGCCTAGCAATGCTAGTTGGGGTGTCATTTTTGTAGAGTTGTCGGTGATGTTGGTAGGGAAGGGCCACCAGACATGTACCGTGGACCCTGTGTCTCCTCAATTTCTCCAACAAGCTGGTGAACGGGATAGCGAGAAGCGGGATCATTTTGTTGACGTATAATACCATTGGTGGAGTATTTTTTGCTATGTTTACCAAAGCAATATGCATCTAGAGGCTTTCAAGGTGAGGTGTGTTGCGAGGTGCCAAAGGATGTCATCTTTATCCTGGAGCATGGAGAACTAAAGTGGTTGTAAATTCACTTGTCATGTCCCTACAATCCACTCTTTTAGGTAATATGTGCCCTACTGTATGCCTCCCGGTGCTTACGTGACCTGCCGCCTCTCTTCTCTCCTGTCAGCCCAGGGGAGGAGATAGGTGGGCAGTCAAGTGAGCGCTAGGAGGTGCTCTGAAATAAGGTAGAAATCATGTTTTTATTTTAATAAAGGACATACAGTTGGGCACATATTGTTACCCAACAGACTGGATTGTAGGGACTGACACTGTTATGATAGCAGTAGGAGGGGAGGATTGGGGAGCGGACAGAGCTGACAGACAGGGAGGGGAATAGGGGGGCAGAGAGAAGAGGATGCAGGAGAGCTGCGGATGAAAGAGGCACGTAAACTGACCACAGCGTCAGGGCTCATTAGCAATGGTCAGTTTACAGGGAGGAAGTCAGCACCAGCCAATTATTTCAGGTGATACAGGGGGCCAAATTACACAGCACAAGCACTGTGCTGTGCAACATGATTTAAAGGAACAGGTTCTATTTTTTTTTAGGGTTACAAACAATTTAACATAGCCTCCCTCTCTAAAATGATGGAATTTTGAGATTTGGAAGAAACTTAGAGCAATAGAAGGGACTTTTATTTAAAGTTAAAGTGAAACTTTCATCAGAAAATGAAGCCCTGATAGATCACTTCAGGCTGGCCCCTTTTGCAGTTATAGGGGTGTAAAATATTAAACATAAGCGCCTATATTGTTTAAAACCCAGTAATACACTGTCTCATGCTGCTCTGCACATGCTCAGTTGCACTCTATTTTTAGGCACTGCTGAATTTGTAGAGACCGATCTGCTGACAGCCTTAAAGTGGAATTAAACCCACTTATCCTTTACAGCCAAGGAAACTGCTTCTGTTTGATCTGCAACTGCCATGGTTTGGCACATGTGATCAGTTATGACACCAGCTATTTGATGGTTTGACAGTTTGGTAGAGGAGACAAGCATATGTAACAGTTAGCAATCTCGGAATTTAACTTTTTTGAAACCGTTAAATTGATGGGTTTAGTTCCGCTTTATGATTTACTGCTGTTCAGGGGCTCTGGGCTTCAACAAAATGGCAGCCTCCAGCAAGAAACAGGAACAATGCTGGAGGCAATTTACATCACACACTCATTTTTGTAGCATACATATTAATGTGGAATGTATGTTTCTTGC
This sequence comes from Glandirana rugosa, assembly GCA_018402905.1. Lineage (NCBI taxonomy): Eukaryota > Metazoa > Chordata > Amphibia > Anura > Ranidae > Glandirana > Glandirana rugosa. The sequence goes on along the minus strand of BLSH010349525.1, from coordinate 617,169 downwards.
TAAAGAACATTTTTTTTCTTATTAAGTTGCTATTGGTAAAGTTCTGCTTTACAAATATATAGTTCATAAGAATATATATTTTTTAACCGGTTCCACACTAGCTCACGTACATTTACTGCTGCAGAGTGGCTCTATTACGCAAGATCGCCGCCTATAAACTGTGACGCGGTCTTGTGCCCGCTGCACACTGCAGGAGTGTGCCCGCGGCTCGGGCGGACCCGATGTCCGCTGGCGAGCCGCAATGACCTGGCAGAGAGAAAGAACATGGAACCGCCAATGTAAACACAGCAGTTCCCCGCTCTGTCAGTGGGCATTTAAAAGATCTACTGATGATCCCTGTCACTGGGATCAGTTAGATCTCTTATGCCCATGGTAGCCCAGCCCCCTCACAGTTAGAACACGCCCAGGGAACACAGTTAACCTCTTCACTGCCCCCTGCAGGTTAACCCCTTCACTGCCAATGACATTTATACAGTAATCAGTGGATATTTAAATTTCTGATCGCTGTATAAATGTCATTGGTCCCAAAAAAGTGTCAAAAATGTCCGACATGTCCCCCTCCCCAATATCAGAGTCCTGATAAAAGTCGCAGATTGCTGCCATTACCAGTATAAAAAATAAAAAAAATTATAAAGACGCCAGAAATGAATTCTCATGGTTTGTAAACGTGGCAACTTTTGCACAAACCAATCAATAAACGCAGATTGTGATTTTTTTTTTACCAAACATATGAGGAAGAATATAAATTGGCCAAAACCGATGAATACATTTATTTTTTTTATATTTTTTTTTGGATTTGTATTTTAGCAAAAAGTAAGAAATTTTTTTTTTTTTCAAAATCGTCGCTCTTTTTTTGTTTATAGCGGTGATCAGAAATGAAGCAGAGGTGATAAAATACCACCAAAAGAAAGCTCTATTTGTGGGGAAAAAAGGACGCAAATTTAGTTTGGTTGCAACGTCGCACGACCGCGCAATTGTCAGTTAAAGCGACGCAGTGCCAAATCGCAAAAAAAGTGCTCTGGTCCTAACATGGGAAATCCTTCCGGGGCTGAAGTGGTTACATAAAGTATAGTGTCACTTTAAGTGTTAACAAAGACAAAGACAAAGATTCTTTCTCTATAAATGAACCATACAGGCATATGTGTATGTATAAATGTGAGTTAGGGATCTTGGATTGGTAAGCTCCTTGAGGGCAGGGAATGATGTGATTGGACAATTTACTGTATATGTTAAGCACTCGGTAAATTGACAGTGCTATTTAAGTACCTGTAATAATAAATATAGAGCAATGCATCCAGGATATCATAAAATCCTATCCTATCCTAAAATGAGGTCTCTGTCTGTAAGTGACATTTTCCCTACAAGAACGTCTAATATAGCAATATAAAAATGTAGAAGGCTCGCACACATCGCAGACATTTAAATAAATAATTATCTTTAGATTATGCATATAAATGACACAAGTGACATCTGCTTCACTATTTTCTTTCTAACTTTTTTTTATTCTACTCCTCACAAACCCAATGAGATGCAAATTGAAATGACAACAAAATTACAAAGCAGTTATCAACAAACTAACAAGCAAAGCAAGAGAGACACGACATATTGGGATTGGAGAAAAGGGAAAGACACAGACAAAAATATAAACAAATACATTTTGAATTAAACACTGCTTAAATACATTTTACGATGGCTCTAATATTAGACTTGAATGCATAATTTGATATTGATTTACTAAAGTATATGGTGCAGTGATGTTTACCTAAGTATCCAATCATAGACAAAGGATGTTCCAATTTTTTTTAAAGCTTCACCCCAGCAAAAGTTTTTTATTTTGTTTTAGATCAAACAGACATGGCCAGGGCTTTAGTCTATGTTTTTATTATTTATTTAGATCAAGAATTGAGGAGTCACACCAAATTTGCCAAGTCCAAAATAAAGTGTATATCAAACATAAAATGAATACAAATCCAATGAACTTTGGGGGGTATACATGACAATACAAAGTAATAGAAAAATGTTGAGTTAAAATTTGTAGTGACGTGGTATATGAAATCATTTAGTTATAGTTTAATACGTAAGTTCAGATTATAATCTCGGTAGCATTTTACATAAATTCGTCACAAATTAAGTTTTACATAAACAAA
>BLSH010349525.1:602100-615012 GCA_018402905.1 Glandirana rugosa | reverse complement strand
TATATATATATATATATATATATATATATATATATATATATATATATATATATAATCTATCTATCTATCTATCTATCTATCTATCTATCTATCTATCTATACACACACTATATTATCAAAAGTATTGGGATGCCTGCCTTTACAAGCCCAGTCTGTAGGTTTCAATATTGAGTTTGCCCACCCTTTGCAGCTATAACAGCTTCAACTCTTCTGGGAAGACTGTCCACAAGGTTTAGGAGTGTCTATAGGAATGTTTGACCATTCTTCCAGAAGCACATTTGTGAGGTCAGGCACTGATGTGGATGAGAAGGCCTGGCTCACAGTATCTGCTCTAATTCATCCCAAAGGTGTTCCCAAAGGAAATCTGACACTAACTGACACTTTGGGGGAAAACATCCACTGTCACTGTACTAATGACACTGGCTGGGAAGGTGTTAACATCAGGGGCGATCAAAGGGTTAATAGTGTGCAACAAAAACAAAGACCGCCACATCCCCACTGACAGAATAGAGTCTGTCCTGTTTTTCTCCTCTTTGTCCAATGGCCGGTTACAATGGTGGCCAAACCATATTTGGAGTTTTAGAATTGGCTCTGAAATGGATTAAGCCATATCTCACTGATCGCTGTCACTTTGTTTCTCTTGGTGGATTCAAGTCTGAATCCGGCCCAGTCAAGTACGGTGTTCCTCAGGGCTCAATCTTGGGTCCCTTACTTTTTAGCATATGTGTGTTTCCACTTGGCTCACTGCTTAGATCACATGGGCTCAAGTATCACTTCTATGCTGATGACACTCAGATATTCGTCCACACTAAACCAGATTCTACTTTGGCTGCTTCTCTCCTATCTAACTGTATTTGTGATATAAAAACTTGGATGGCCGATAATTTCCTTCACTTAAACTGTGATAAGGCTGATGTCCTGCTTATTGGCACCCCCCATCAATTACGTAAGGCCAGTCCAAATAGCTTATCTATAGATGGCACTGTACTTGAGCTTCAGTCCAAATTGAAAAATCTAGGGGTGATATTTGATGTTAGTCTAACTTTTGAGCCACATGTACAAAATGTTGTCAGAACATCTTTTTTCCACTTGAGAAACATTGCTCAGCTGCGTCCCATGCTATCATACACTGTAGCTGAAAAGCTGATCCATACATTTGTGTTCTCCCGACTTGACTACTGCAATGCTCTACTTGCTGGTGTACCTAAATCCATCATAAATCGGCTCCAATATGTTCAAAATTCTGCAGCCAGAATCCTGACTAGGTCTGGTACAAGTGATTATATTACCCCTATCCTGAGTCCTTGCACTGGCTACCCGTCAGGTTTTGCATAGACTTTAAGATCCTCTTGCTCACCTACAAGGCTCTTCATAGCTTGGCACCCCATTATCTCTCTGAACTTTTTTCAACTTACCCCCCCCTTGTAACCTCCGCTCCACAAATTCTAGTCTACTGTGTGTCCCCCCTACTCATCTACACTTAATGGGGGACCGAGCCTTCTGCTGCTATGCTCCAAAGCTATGGAATTCACTTCCTAATAGAGTTGAGCGAGCCCGAACTGTAAAGCTTGGGTCCGTACCGAACTTTGGGGTGTCCGTGAGCCGGACCCGAACATTTGAAAAAAAGCTAGGGTTCGGGTTCTGGGTTCGGGTATTTGATCACGCATGTTGAATAGCTGCAGGGCAGCCAATCAACAAGCATTTCACTGGTTTGCCCTTAGAAGCCATCACAGCCATGCCTACTAATGGCATGGCTGTGATTGGCCAGTGCATCATGTGACCCAGCCTCTTTATAAGCTGGAGTCACTTAGTGCTGCATGTCACATGCTCTCAGGCTAGTCTAGGGAGAGGATGCTGCCAGCGCTGTGAGGGACAGATTGCAGATATAATATTAATAACATCTCATCGATCTGATTGTGGACTAGGTATAGATTACTACTACTACTTCTTTTAGGGACAGATTGCAGATCTAATAACATCTCATCCTGCATTACAGAACGATCTGACTGGACTAGGTAGAGTCTACTGCTTAGAGGGACAGATTATTGTTCTAAAATCATCGCCTACTCCTATAGGGTCAGGTTCCTGCTGTTGCTGTAAGGGACATATTATTGTTCTAAAATCATTTTACTTCCTTTTGCAGCCCTCTAGCACTTTCCAGGACTTTTTTGCAGTCATTTTTGTGCCGAAAAGTTCGGGTCCCCATTGACTTCAATGGGGTTCGGGGTCCCGGGTCAAGTTCGGTACCGAACCCAAAGTTTTTTTCCGCGAAGTTCGGACGAACCCGAACATCCAGGTGTTCGCTCAACTCTACTTCCTAAGAATGTCAGAGAGTCCTCTTCTCTAAACTCATTCAAATCAAATCTAAAAACGTTTTTCTTTAGACAAGCTTTCACGTAATTATCCTTTATGTTATGCTATCCTGTGTATTTCTTGTGTTTTATCCTGTGTATTTCCTGTTATCCTGTGTATTTCTTGTGTTTTCCTTGTAAAGCGCTTTAAGAAGCCACCTTTAAAGGTGCTATATAAAATAAAGTTCATTATTATTATTATTGATATGGTGGTGGCTTCATAGGGCTTTACACATAAACTTGGTGGCTGCAGTCAGGGAGTGAGTGTGTTAATCTGACAAGCCAATTGTAGGCTGTCAGATGGAAGCAATTGCGGCCCTCCCCACCACACACACCTCTGTCATATTCCCTGTGCTCCGCGCACCCATCTGCAGATCCAGGATAAGAATGGTGGGTGCAGCTTGTTAGGCAGAAGGGAGATCAGTGAACATCCTTTCACTGATCTCCTCTTCCTGTTAATGGCCCAAAAGTGGTGTGAAAAACGTCACTTCTAGGTCCTGGTGTCACTTTCCCCAGTATGATCGGCACTTTTATACCCCAGAGATCTCACCAAAAATGCATCACATAAGAGATTTTTTTTTGTCCCCTATGTAATGAAATGAAAAAAAGTTTAGTAAAAATAATTAAATATAAAAACATGTAAAAAAAAGTTACAGCCAAGCCCCTAAAATGCCCCATATACACGGACATACGAATGTAAATGAACGCGTCAGGGGTGTTTACATCAAAACATCAATTGTGCTACACGTTACACGTTGCCATGCAGAGTGTGACTCATTTTAGGCCCATTATTCACCTTTACCTCTAAACTGATGACCTGTAAGGGCTTTTATAGTATTGCGCACACCATTTTAAGCCTTGACATGTTGGGTATCTATGTACTTGTTGCAACTCCATCTTTTATATTTTGCCAAAAAATTGGTAATTTATTGCATTGGTGTGCCCTAAAATTAACTTTAGTGTATTTTATACTGAAATTTTGCAATTCAGAAAACCATTACGCTAATATCAGAAAAAAATACTATTACTAATTACTAAGACCCCTTTCACACCAAGGCGTTTTTCAGGAGCTTTTGCACTAAAAATAGCAATAGAAAAGCGCCTGAAAAACTCCCCCCAATACACCCCAGTGTGAAAGCCCAAGTGCTTTCACACTGGGGCGGTGCGCTTTCTGGACAGTAAAAAAAGTCCTGCAAGCCGCATCTTTGCAGCGGTGTGGGAGTGGTGTATTCACCGCTCCTCTACCGCCCCTGCCCATTGAAAACAATGGGGCAGTGCTCCCAAAGCGCAGAACACCGCTTCAGGAGCGCCGCAAACGGGCACTTTTAACCCCCTGTTTTACCGCTAACGATTGGGCGGCCCCGGTGTGAAAGGGGCCTAATGCTATTTTATTCTTTAGGGTGTTTGCTTTCAGAAAATATAAATGTTCAGGGATTTTACATAATCTTCAGGCCTAAAATTATTTTTTTTAAACACTTTTTACTGACAAGTGTGCAAAACATTAGACATATTCTAAAATTATTTTTTAAACATGTGTGCAAAAAAAATCAGCACCAGGGACAGTACTTACATGAATGACAAGTGTCCTCTGTGCTGGTTGCTGCTCTTTTCTTTGAAATTATCTGTATTGGAAGGGGTTCAAAAATCTGAATTTCCAATGAATTAATAAATATGTTAATCATATCTTCTTTTCTGTAATCTTCTTGTGCAATTGGCATGAGCTGCATTCGCTTGTACCTACTTCAAGTTTTCTCTAACTTTTTGTACTTAATTGAAAAAATATTGAAGGAGAAAGAACATAAACTCTTGAATAGCTGAATAATTATTTCTTAGGCTTTGCCAATGCTTCTCCGCTTTGAAAAAAAAAAGACTGAGTAGTCCATCGAGTCTGCCCATTGTTTTTTTCGTTAACTTTGTTGTCTGACTATAGATCTATGTTTGTCCCAAACGTGTTTGAAGCCATTTCCTGTTAACTGGCTCCCTACTTCTGCTGGAAGGTTATTCCAAGCATCAACTACCCTTTCAGTAAAATAATTCTTTCCAAGATTAGTTTTCCTCCAGTTATTTTGAGGTCACGTCCCCCCGTCCTTGATAAAAAATATCTTGAAAAAAAGAATTGATCATGAGGACATTGCTAGAAGAGGTCTCCTGCTTGAAGCCCTAGGTCTAGTGGGATCCTAAGGCTCCGTTCACATATTGCGTAATGAACGTCCCCGCTATGCGATTTTCAAAGTGCGAATGTTATGCAATTCTGCATGTCGCATAAAGCCAGTATATTTATTTGAATGTGCATTTGTCATTGGGAACACACTCCTGCTCCTTTTCAGGTGACATGTTTCACATGGTTTTTAAAGGTGCAGTTTGCCACCAGTCATGCAACAATCAAGGCAGAATTTCAATGCCTTTGAGGTGCCATTAAGAGATAATAAAGCACTTCACACACTTTGCAGTGATTGCCACGTGATTTGGCATCATGGTGATTCTGCATGTAGTTCCAAATCATGAAGTGTGAATGGGGCCTTAAGGGCACAAATCGATTTGACTGTGAGAACTGCTTGCTCTGTTTTATGCAAGCAGTGCTTGGCAGAGGGATATGCAACCCAACGCTGCCTGCATAGTTCCAGCCTGACCTAATGTCACATTCTATGCACCTTAGGGGGTAATGGCCAATAAGTTATTTGTATGTTGAATAATTCATCCATGGAAGCAGTGACAAATGAAAGGTTGCTTAAACATTAATCTGCATTGCTCTATCTCAGTAGGCCCTCAGGAAAATGTTTGGAGCTTAAAGTGGTAGTAACCACTACAGAGTTAAAAAACACCTGTAAGACAATGGCATAATGTGCTAGTATGCATCACACACTAGCACATTATGGAATACATACAGTATCTCACAAAAGTGAGTACACCCCTCACATTTTTGTAAATACTGTATTATATCTTTTCATGTGACAACACTGAAGAAATGACACTTTGCTACAATGTAAAGTAGTGAGTGTACAGCTTGTATAACAGTGTAAATTTGCTGTCGTCTAAACCACTGGCAACAAAAATGAGTACACCCCTAAGTGAAAATGTCCAAATTGGGCCCAAAGTGTCAATATTTTGTGTGGCCACCATTATTTTCCAGCACTGCCTTAAACCTCTTGGGCATGGAGTTCCCCAGAGCTTCACAGGTTGCCACTTGAGTCCTCTTCCACTCCTCCATGACGACATCATGGAGCTGGTGGATGTTGGAGACCTTGCGCTCCTCCACCTTCCGTTTGAGGATGCCCCACAGATACTCATTAGGGTTTAGGCCTGGAGACAAACTTGACCAGTCCACCACTTTACCCTCAGCTTCTTTAGCCAGGCAGTGGTCGTCTTGGAGGTGTGTTTGTTGTCGTTATCATGTTGTGATACTGCCCTGTGGCCCATTCTCCGAAGGGAGGGGATCATGCTCTGCTTCAGTATGTCACAGTACATGTTGGCATTCATGGCTCCTTCAATGAACTGTAGCTTCCCAGTGCTGGCAGCACTCATGCAGCCCCAGACCATGACACTCCCACCACCATGCTTGACTGTAGGCAAGATACACTTGTCTTTGTACTTCTCACTTGGTTCCCCCCATGCACGCTTTACACAATCTAAACCAGACATGATTCCTGTAATCCATGTCCTTAGTCTGCTTGTCTTCATCAAACTGTTTGCAGGTTTTCTTGTGTATCATCTTTAGAAGAAGCTTCCTTCTTGGACGACAGCCATGCAGTGCAGCGTATGGTCTGAGCACTGATGGGCTGACCCCCCACCCCTACAGCCTCTGCAGCAATGCTGGCAGCACTCATACATCTATTTCCCAAAGAGAACCTCTGGATATGATGCTGCGCATGTGCACTCAACTTCTTTGGTCGACCATGGCGAGGCCTGTTTTTTTTTTTTCAAATCAATTTTTATTGAAAGATTTTTAATACAATAACAAGACATGGGTCTCATGGATAATAAGACGAATAGACACAGAAAAACAGTAAGAGAGTGTATCCATGAGTTTTTTAAGAAGAAACAGCGGAGATAACGGAACAGTTCTTACAGGATTTGTTGTTGTTCTCAATGATATCTTTGTTGATCCACCGATACTCGTGTGTGGAGACTAAGTTTATAGAGATGGGATTGCGTCAGTGTTCGTATTATGGGGATGCTTATGTCGCTTCGAGTATCGATTGTGCGGGCCTTCCCTGGATCTCCGAGCACCCCATTTGGGAGCACATTTGTGCTCGAGGATGCAGGGCGGCCTAACGTCTAAGTATTACATCCTTCTGGTGAGAATCGCCATTCGGGATAGGATCAGCAGATCTTAAGTGAGGAATCAGGGTCCATGCGTCCATGGTGTTTTAGGGAGTGAGGAGAACAACAGCAACAGCTCACATGGTGCATGAAATATGAAGGGGATGATAAGTAGGTCGAGGTGTAGTTCTGTATTGAGTGGGTTTTAGGGGGTAGGGGTGAGTATAAGAATGAGATGAGTGAAGTTTGGGTGATGTAAGTTTGGAAGTGGTTAGTGGGGGGGGGGAGGGGGGGAAGGGTTCGGAGCAGGGGCGTCCATGTTGTTAATTATCCATTTTGGGCCATATTTCCCATTTTTTATGAAAGGTAAGTCCTGATGCATTTTTGTATGCTATGATGCGTTCACAGGTGTAGTTGTGGTGTACTAAGGATGTCACTTCTGAGAGATTTGGTGCCGCCTTGGTTTTCCATTTCCTGAGGATGGTTTGTCGTGCTGCTAATAGTATATGGGTGACTACTACTCTTTGTGGTGCAGGGTAGTTATCAATTCCAATGTTGAGAAGTGCGAGAGAAGGATAGGGCTGAGTGAGAATTCCTGTTAGTGTGGCTATATATTTAAATACCTGGTGCCAGAAACTCTTTAGGCTTGGGCAACTCCAGAGGATGTGAGTAAGGTTGCCTATTTGGCCGCAGTCCCTCCAGCATAAGCGTGAGGTAGAGTTGGAGAAGGTGGCTATTCTTTGTGGTGTGTAATACCATCTATGGTTGATCTTTATAGTCATTTCCCAGTGGTTGGTGCATTTAGATGCCATGTAAATGGAGTGAAGTGCTGATTGCCATTGATCTGTGGTAAAGCATGTTTTCAGGTCCCACTCCCACTGAGCTAGAGTTTTGGACATGCGGATTGTTTTTTTGTTGTGGAGTGTATTGTAAAAGAGTGATGTTCCTTTCTTCCCTGGAAGTGTTGATGTTAGGAATTCACAGATATGTTTTGGTAGGCGTATATTAGGAGGGGGGGGTGTTTGGAGAGGAAAGATATAATCCGGGCACAGGTGAAGTATTGTTCCCTAGGAATTTTATAATCTGATAGGAGCGTGTTTATATGTTTTGTATGGTTATTACTCATCATATCTTTTATTTTTTGTATACCTGCTAATTGTAGTGGTGAGGTGTTTAGCATTGGGATGAGTTCTTCAAGGATTTGAATTGGGTAAGTATCATATAGACTATGGGACTCATTTTTTGTCAGTGCGTTTAAGGATCGCCAGGCTAGGATTACAGCCTGAGTAGTTTGGGGGAAGGGGGCAATGTTCCATGGCTTCCAAACATCACTTATGAGGAGGCCTTGGGGGATTTTGGCAGGGGTGAGGGCTAGTTCCATTGGTAACCAAGGCGGTCGAGTGTTCTCTTGGAACCAGTGCTTTAGTTGGTCCATCCGGATTGCGAGATAGTAGTCTTTCAGGTTAACCCAGCCCGCTCCCCCGGCTAATTTGTGGGGCATTAGAGTTTCTTGGGAGCATCGAGCTTTTTTGCCTCTCCAGACATAATTGTTTAGTAGTTTTGATAAGGAGTTTATTAGATGGAGGGGTATGGGGATGGGTAGAGTCCTGAAAAGGTACAGGATTTGAGGTAAGGTCATCATTTTGAAAGAGGCTAATCTACCTGCCCAGGAGAACTCTAAGTTGGCCTGTTGTTTCATGTGTGCTTGGATTTTGCTAATAAGTGGGCGAAAGTTTAGTGTTGGGAGCTCTGATGTTTTCCTACAGAGCAGGATACCTAGATAGGGAATACTGTTAGGGCTCCATTTGAAGGGAAGCTGTTTTTGTAGGGAGTGCTTGAGTGGATCATTGATGCCTAGGTTGAGGATGAGGGATTTGGAGTAGTTTACTTTGTAATAGGATATTTGACTGAATTCCCTCAGAATTTGGAGGGCTTCTGGGAGTGACGTTGCAGGGTTGGTTAGAGAAAGTATCACGTTATCCGCAAATAGTGTTATTTTGTGGTCTGTTGTGCCTATGTGGAAACCGTGGAGATTCGGATGGGTCTTGAGGGCCACTGCCAGGGGTTCAATTAGGAGGTTGAATATGGTGGGCGATAGGGGGCAACCTTGTCTTGTGCCATTGCTGATTCGAAAGGGGTCTGATAGCATACCTGATGTGTAGACTTGTGCTGAGGGGTGGGTATATAAGGCGAGAATTGCTGAGAGTATGTGATCAGTGAAGCCAAATTTAGATAAAACTTTAGTCATATAATTCCAGTGCACTCTATCGAACGCCTTCTCTGCGTCTATAGAAAGCAACAGAGAAGGCGTTCGCGTGCGTTCGGCAAAATTGATAATGTTTATGATTCTTCTTGTAGCATCGGAGGTCTGTCTCCCCTTAATGAACCCCATCTGGTCGCTGCTTACGAGGGTAGGTAGTATTTCAGTAAATCGTTTCGATAAGACTTTAGCGTAGATTTTCACGTCTACATTTAGCAGAGATATTGGTCTGTAGTTAGCTGCAATAGTAGGATCTTTCCCTGGTTTGGGTATTGCGATTACATGTGCTTTGAGTATTTCTGGGGGAAATTCAGAACGGGATGCTGCCTCGGTAAACATTGAGGTGAGGTGGGGTGCTAGGATTTCATGAAATGTACGGTAATATTCACTCGGGAGGCCATCTGGCCCTGGTGATTTCCCTGTGGCAAGAGACTTTATTGTGGCTTGTAGTTCTTTGTTTGTGAAAGGGGCATTTAGGTGTTGAAGCTGATGTGGTGCTAGAGCCGGAAGGTCTAATTTATGGAGGAAAGTATCGATTGCTAACTCTGTGGGTTGTGGGGTGTGTGGATCTGATGCCAAATTGTAGAGGTCACCATAAAAGGTCGCGAGATGGTTGGCAATCTCTTGAGGATTTGTTATTTTGTGGCCTGTGGTTGGGTGGGTGGGATGTGCGATTCTTGTCTTGGCTAGAGTTGTCTTGAGTTTACTTGCTAGGAGTTTGCTTGCCCTATTAGCGTTAGCATAATAGTTGGCTTTGGAGTGTTTGATAACAGTTAGGTGGCGATGAAGTAGGAGTTTACGTAGCTCCTCTCTTAGGGATTGTAGTGTGTTAGTGGTTTTTAGAGTGGTGTTCTGCTTGTTGAGTGTTTCTAATTTGTGTATTTCTTCTGTGATAGTGTTAATTTTTGCGTTGTGCGTTTTCCTGGCTCTAGCACTTTGCTGAATCAATATGCCTCTTATGTAGGCTTTGTGGGAGTTCCAAATTGAGAAGGGGTTATTTACCGAGGGAGCATTGATGGTAAAAAATTCTGTTCATTTGTCTTTTAAAATTTTTGTTGTGTTCGGGTTTTGTAGCAAGTCTGTGTTGCAGTGCCAGATGCGGGTCAGAGGGGAGGCATCCTTTTCTGCTATTTGTATGGATACAGCTGCGTGATCCGACCAAGTTATTTCGTGTATTTTGGATGAAGAGATTTGTTGTAGTAACCATTTGTCGGCCACGAACAAATCTATGCGAGTATAGCTCCTGTGCCTGGTGGAAAAGAACGTATAGTCTCTTTCTGACGCATGCTGGCATCTCCATATATCATACAATTCTTCTGTATGGAGTAGGTTCCTTAGGGAGGTGTTCCTTCCTGGGGATGGTTTTGTAGAGTCTATGCTGGGATCAACCGTGAGATTAAAATCACCACAGATTAAGAGATGGCCATATTTGATTTTCGTAATGAGCCATAGGAGTGCTTTGTGGAATCTTAGCTGGCGAGAGTTCGGGGCATAGAGGGTTACTAGGGTATAAGGCTTGGTGTTGATATCGCAGGTGATTATTATATATTGGCCCTCTTGGTCCAGGATTGTGTCTTTCAGGGAGAAGGCTAGTGAGTCTCTAATTGCTAGTAGTACGTCTTTTCTTTTGCTTTGGGGGTCACAGGCTAGAAAAATGTTGGGGTAGTTCTTATGCGTGCACCTCGGTGTGGCATCTCTCTGGAAGTGGGTTTCCTGTACTGCTAGTATGTCAGCTTTATGTCTGGTTGCCTCTTCCCACATAGAGCGGCGCTTGGCCGGGTGATTGAGGCCTCTGGCATTAAGTGATAGACAGTTAATCATGGTGGAAGGGTATCTGGACTGTTGGTGGATGTGGTTGCGTACTCACAGTTCCGTAGTCTTCCAGAGGGTGGCTCCGAAGTAGTAATCAGGCGGAAGAATGTTGGGATTTGGTCCATGTTGCTCAGGATCCGCATTGGGTGACGACAGTCAGATATTTTGATGTTGAGGGCATCACGGGCGTAGGTCTCCATAGCTTGCACCGAACAGAGGAGAGAGGGTTAGAAGATATCTCTAGCAACTAATGTGAGCTTTCAGCAAGACTGTGTAATGGTAAAAACACAAGGTAAAAATAAAAAGAAAAAAAAAAGAAAAAAGAAGAGTTCGATCTAGCAACGCGATCTGGGTACAGAACCGGGATTGCCGGTAATGGGGGGGGGTCAAACAGGAAAAACAAATCCAGTTAATGACCTGGTGGGGGATTATGTTGTTTAAACAGTTGTTGGTTAGGGCCGCTTTTGTCTCGGTTCTTGGGGGGTTTCTTCTTGGAGACTAAGCGCCAGTCATTGTCAGAGCGTGGAACGTGTTGAGGGCTGAGGTGTGGTAGCTGAGGGTCTGGGAGTATTCCCCATTCCCGTAGGGCTGATAGGCCTTGTTCCAAGGATGTTATTGATTTTGTGCTCCCGTTATGAGTGACAGATAGAGTGGCCGGGTATCTCCATTTATGAGGTATGGTATGATTTCGTAAGGCTTTGGTGATGGTCGCCAGGTTACGTCTGCGTTGTAGTGTGTGCTTGGACAGGTCAGGGAGAAGTTGCAGTGATGCATATTGCTCTGGGAGGTTGCCAGCTTTCCTGTATATGGACATCAGTAGTTCTTTTGAGTGAAAATAGTGCATCTTTAAAAGCACGTCTCTGGGTGTTTCTGCGGGCAGAAAGGAGGGTTTGGGGACTCTGTGTATTCTGTCTATCATCAAATCGTGCGGGTTTAACTCCGGGGCCATTGTAGAGAATAAGGACAGTGCATACTGTTGCAATTGGTGGTTAGGGATAGATTCTGGTATTCCCCTTATTTTTATGTTCTGTCTTCTACTTCTGTCTTCTAGGTCTGCGATTTTATCTTTGATCCATGATAATTCCTCTTTATGTGTATTGTGAGCGTCCACTAGTAGGTTGAAGGGGGTAGTGTAGTCTCCCAGCCTGTCTTCCATTGTGCTCACTCTTTTACCCAGTGAGGCTACTTCTTTTTGACATTGATGAATACTGCTTACTAAGTCCGCAGACAGGGAGGCTCTGAGAGACATTAGCATTTCTTTTAGCATCACATCTGACACTGGCTGGCCTGTTGTGGGGAATATGGCAATCGGGTCTGCTTGTGTGCTGATCCCTGTGGCTGTGCCTGCTTGGTCCTCTCCCCCCACCTCCATGCCCCCTGTGTCCTCCCGTTCTGGTGTGGAGTCCCTCCTGGGTTTAGATTTAACTGGGCTTCTGGTTGTGGGGCTGTTGTCCTCATCTAGGAGGTTTTGGTGTGTGTGGGAGAGGATATTACCTTGCTGGAGGCTTCTTCCCTGTAGCGGCGCGGCGTCTGAATCAGCATGCTGTTCTCTGGCGCCATCTTGCCTTAGGCCTCTGGGGACGGAGGAGAAGTACTCCGGTATTTTAAGGACTTGCGGCGGTTCGTTTCTCCGTTTGGACATCTCCACGGGGATCACGGGTGTCCTGGGAGCAGGGAACGATCTCTTGGCTGCTGGTCTCTGCAATGGTGCGGCTATTTTCGTTCTTTTCCCCCGGGGGTCGTAGCGGAGCTCTCTGCTATGTGTCCACGCTGGAGCTCGGCCGGCCACGCCCCCCGCAAGGCCTGTTTTGAGTGAAACCTGTCCTGTTAAATCACTGTATGGTCTTGTCACTGTTCTGCAACTCAGTTTCAGGGTCTTGGCAATCTTTTTATAGAATAGGCCATTTTTATGCAGACCAACAATTCTTTTTTTCAGATCCTTGGAGAGTTTTTTTCCATGAGGTGCCATGTTTTTTTTTTTTTTTTTTTTATTTCCACGCCCCCCGCACCGGCCGGCTCGAGGTCGCACCTGTGTATCGTCTCTCGAGGCGATGCTGGGGGCCCCCTTTTCTTGCTTTTATCGGCGTGGTAACGTCTCTGGTCGTCGGTTCTCTAGCAAGGGACGAGGGTCCTGTGGGCACTAGGGGCACCTCTACAGGTTTGCCTCTTTGCTTGGCGGCGTTCAGGAATTTTATGGCCTCATGAAGAGGAGGCAGGGGTCTCCGGATT
>BLSH010349525.1:578202-597400 GCA_018402905.1 Glandirana rugosa | reverse complement strand
CCCCTACCCCCCCACCCCTCCTCCCCCCTCTCCCCCCCTGGGGTTTTGGGGCCTATCCCTGCCCCTTCTTGGCGAGCGACGTCTCTGATGCCAGAGGCGCCGTTCCCCATCCTACCCCTAGGGTCGAGCTTCCCTTGTAACACAAACCTGTTGAAATCCCCTCAATGACGCGTCTCCTATCTCCCGGTTGTTCTTTGTGTGTAGCTCCTCCACCTTTCCCTTCCCCCGTTATCCCTCCCACTTTCCCCCTCTCTCCGCCATTTTATATTTTCTTCTGTGATTTCTGCTTTCCTACTCTTTGCCACTGTTGGTCCCCTTCCGAACTTTTCTTTAGGGGTCCCCCCCCCCACTTCCCCCTTCTTCCAGCTCTATTGTCCGTATGTCCAGTTTCCTGCAGAAGTCCTCCATTTCTTCCGGGTATCTTAATCTAGCTGATCTCCCCTCTTTCTTCCCTATCAGGCACGCTGGGAAACCCCATGTATAGGCAATGTCCTGTCTTCTCATCTGTTCCGTCAACGGCTTCAGTTGTCTTCTTCTAATTCTCGTCTCTTTGGCCAGGTCCATAATACTTTTACCTCTGTTTCCCCAAACTTTACTGGGTTGTTTTTTATTCTTTTCCATATCAGCTCTTTGTCTTTGTATTTATGGAACCGGACGATCACATCTCGAGGTATATCTTTCCCCAGCGTTGGGGGTTTCCTTATCCTATGTACTCTTTCTATCTCTATCTTTTCTCCTTCTGCCTTCCCCAGAACTGGCCCAAATATTTTATCAACGACTTCCTGCAGATTTTCTTCTTGGCCGGTATCCGTTGCCTCCTCTATTGCCTTCTCTGGGATGTCCCGGATCCTTAGGTTCCTCCTCCTGTCTCTGTTCTCCTGGTCTTCAATTTTGTATCTTATATCACGTTGTTCAGTTTGGAGGAGGTATACCTGCTCTTTTAATGTCCTTATCTCTTCCTCTTGTCTTTCCATTCTCTCCTCTGTTTCTTCAACCCTTCTAAGGATCTGTCCCAGGTCTGAGCGTACGGCCCCTAATTCTCCTTTCAACGTGGTCTCCAGTTTCTGAAACATTTCTGCAATCTCCGTTTTTGTTGCAATTGATGTACTAAAGGGCATTTCTTCCTCCGCATCCCCCTCTTTCCCTAGCGCAGCTATGCCCCCTGTACTTTCTGTCCCTGTTGACTGTCTTTTTTGTATTCCTTTGTTTGTTGTTTCTTTTTGTTTACTTTTTGTGCCGATTTGTCTGTCCGGGCTATCCTGTTTATTTTCCTGTACCATATACTTCCTGATGGTACTTGGACTTGCGCTGGTTCTGGGGGGGTTTACCCCTGCTCCTCTGGCCGGTTTCCCTCTCATCTTCCTCTTCCCTTTTCCCATTAACTCGCGGGGGTGGGGGGTTCTCAGCCGTGAGGGCACTTATAAATCAGTTCTTATCGATAATTGATACAGGTTTTTTTTTTTTTTTTTTTGAGGGGGGGGGGGTACCACTGGATTAGGCCAACTTATTTTGGAAGGTCTACTTTCTTCTCTGTCGTACCTCCACGTGTCCCGAGTGTATCCTAAGTATGTCCTGTGGCCACCTCCCCGCCTCTGGTATTCTCCACCTCTATCTTCGCTTTTTATATACGTTTCTCCTGCTCTGTTCCTTTTAAGGCCTTATAGCCTCCGTTGGGGTCCTATTTATGTGCCCGATGTCTCTGGCTTATATGCCCGTGCGGTTGGGTCCTCTGCTGATCTCAGAGGCTTTAGGGGGGGAGGGAGGGGTCTCTCTTTTCTCTGTTCTCTCATGCACTCAGGGGTTTCTCCCTAGATGTCCCCTGTATCCTTTATGTCCACCTCCGTGAGTTCCTGCTCCCGTGCTTTATGTTTATGCTTTTGTGCCTCTATGCATATACTTTCTGTGGGTGCATCATAGTTATTTGTCCTGTAATAGCAATATGTCCGGTGGGGGTTACTGCCGCTGTTATGCCACCCCGTCCCCCTCTTTGGACCCACACGGCGTTAGCCGTTTGCTCCGCTCTTCCTTAGCAAATCCTTAGCAAGTCCCACTGTGTATAACCCATTAAGGTCTTCCTATGCCGCACTGCCCAGCGTTAACCGCTTTGAACCACTTTGCACGGTGTCCCTGGTAGTATAACAGTCCCTCTGCCAGCCAGCTTAAACAGTCTCTATATAGATATGGAAATAAAGGTACTTATCCTTCCTGTGCAGCTACACCGTCCTCGGGCTGGCTGTCTCTCCAGCGGCCTTTTCCTGTGTGGGTCCTGTATCAGGTTGCTGTGTTACTGGGTACGGGACATCGGGGGAAAGTTCCAGGAGGATGCGTGTGCCCTGAAGGCTCGCAGGCGCTCCGCTTAGCTGCCCCCCGTGACGGACTTGCCGACTCGTCCGGGAAGACCCTGGTCTCCTCGCAGCTTCCCCTCTGCTCTCCTCTCCTTCGTGCCGCTTCGCCTTCGCGCCGCGCCGCTACACACGTGGGGCCTCTCGACGCGTCATCCGGCGGCTCGTGCTACGTCCGAGCTCCTCCCCTCATCGCTACCACAGGTTAAAAGCAGATACTCATTAGGGTTTAGGCCTGGAGACATACTTGACCAGTCCACCACTTTACCCTCAGCTTCTTTAGCCAGGCAGTGGTCGTCTTGGAGGTGTGTTTGTTGTCGTTATCATGTTGTGATACTGCCCTGTGGCCCATTCTCCGAAGGGAGGGGATCATGCTCTGCTTCAGTATGTCACAGTACATGTTGGCATTCATGGCTCCTTCAATGAACTGTAGCTTCCCAGTGCTGGCAGCACTCATGCAGCCCCAGACCATGACACTCCCACCACCATGCTTGACTGTAGGCAAGATACACTTGTCTTTGTACTTCTCACTTGGTTCCCCCCATGCACGCTTTACACAATCTAAACCAGACATGATTCCGGTAATCCATGTCCTTAGTCTGCTTGTCTTCATCAAACTGTTTGCAGGTTTTCTTGTGTATCATCTTTAGAAGAAGCTTCCTTCTTGGACGACAGCCATGCAGTGCAGCGTATGGTCTGAGCACTGATGGGCTGATCCCCCACCCCTACAGCCTCTGCAGCAATGCTGGCAGCACTCATACATCTATTTCCCAAAGAGAACCTCTGGATATGATGCTGAGCATGTGCACTCAACTTCTTTGGTCGACCATGGCGAGGCCTGTTTTGAGTGAAACCTGTCCTGTTAAATCACTGTATGGTCTTGTCACTGTGCTGCAGCTCAGTTTCAGGGTCTTGGCAATCTTTTTATAGACTAGGCCATTTTTATGCAGACCAACAATTATTTTTTTCAGATCCTTGGAGAGTTTTTTTCCATGAGGTGCCATGTTGAACTTCCAATGACCAGTATGAGAGAGTGAGAGTCATAACACCAAATTTAACACACCTGCTCCTCATTCACACCTGAGACCTTATAACACTAACGAGTCACATGACACTGGGGAGGGAAAATGGCTGATTGGGCCCAATTTGGACATTTTCATTTAGGGGTGTACTCACTTTTGTTGCCAGCGGTTTAGACATTAATGGCTGTGCATTGAGTTATTTTGAGGGGACAGCAAATTTACACTGTTATACAAGCTGTACACTCACTACTTTACATTGTAGCAAAGTGTCATTTCTTCAGTGTTGTCACATGAAAAGATATAATAAAATATTTACAAATGTGAGGGGTGTACTCACTTTTGTGACATACTGTACCTTAGAACAAAGCCCTCCACCAGCGCGCTGTCACCGCTGAGAGGGCTAACATCTTCCCCTCGGTCTTATTTCCCCGGGCTCCGGCGCTGTGAGTGGCCGGAGCCGTGATGACGTCACTCCCGCACATGAGCGCGGGAGCCCTTGGTTCTGGCACAAAGCTCTGAAGGTCCGGCACGATATGCAGAGCTTCAGAGCACATGCGCTGGGCTGCATTCAGGGTGAATATCTCCCAAACGGTGCAAGTTTAGAAGATATTTATTTTACCTAGAGGTAAGCCTTATTATAGGCTTACCTCTAGGTAATAATGACAAAGCGGGCTTTACTACCGCTTTACCGAATCAATTGATTAGGTAAAATATTATAACTCATTTTATTATTATTACCCTGGGTAGACTGCATACTTAGTTAGGGCTTTATTGCAGTTTTTCTTATTTATGTAATGTAAAATGGAACTTAAAGCGGAGGTCCGAGGTAGGAAAAAAAAAATTAAAGTCAGCAGCTACACATACAGTAGCTGCTGACTTTTAATAATAGGACACTTACCTGTCCTGGAGTCCAGCGATGTCTGCACCCACCGCCGATCTTCAGACAGGTGTCCTCTTCCCCCTCCCCCCCGAAAGGTGCCAAATGTGACACCTGAGGGGGGGAGGAATCCAAACAGCGGAAGTTCCACTTTTGGGTGGAACTCCGCTTTAAAAGATACGTTTATGATTATTTTTTTTTTTTTTTTAAAGAATCATACTTACCTAGATGGATGCAACATCTGGTGCTGTATCTGTCCCCTGCCAGCTCTAACATTGAGAACTTAGCAATCAAACACCGCTGATCACTCAGTTCTCAGTACTCTGTGAGCAGAGAGCTGGTGACTGTCAGTCACCGCTGTCTGCTCTGAGACCCAGACACTCACTGGATCGCTGGTCTGTGGAGGGAGCGGCAGCAGCTGACCCAGGCTCTCAGCAGTTCTCTGAGAAGCTGAGCCAGGTGCCGGTCCAGGATTGTGGGTGGATTCTGACCATATGGCCGCCATCTTTCCCCATCCTGGACTGGATCTGTGACATCAGCCGACAGCGGGCTTCAGCTCGCTGTCAGGTGAAAATGGGTCACAGGAGCCCAGAACAAACTGCACTTCTGTGATCCATAGGAGAAGTACAGCCAAACAAGCTCTGGCTGTACTTCTCCTTTAAACACTTCAGCCCCGGAATTTGCCCCCTTCCTGACCAAGCCATTTTTTGCGATACGGCACTGCGCTATTAACCGGCAATTGCGTGCGTGTGCAATGTTGTACCCAAATAAAACTGATGTCCTTTTTTCCACAAATAGAGCTTTCTTTTGGTGCTATTTGATCATATCTGCGTTTTTTTAATTCTTGCGATATAAACAAAAAAAAGACCGACAATTCTGAAGAAAAATAATATTTTTTACCTTTTGCTATAAAACATATCCAAAAAAAAAATAAAAAAATTAATTTATTCATCAGTTTAGGCCAATATGTATTCTATTACATATTTTTGGTAAAATAAAATCCCAATAAGTATATATTGATTGGTTTGCGCAAAGGTTATGCAAACTACAAACTATGGGATATTTTTATGGAATTTGTAATTATTATTTTTTTTTGACTAGGAATGGCAGCGATCAGCGACTTATAGTGGCACTGCGATATTGCAGCAGACAAATCGGACACATACTGACACTTTTGACACTTTTGTGGGGACCAGTAACACCAATACTGTGAGCAGTGCTAAATAATATGCCCTGTTACTGTACTAATGACACTGGCAGGGAAGCGGTTAACATCGGGGGCGATCAAGGCGTTAAATGTGTCCCTAGGGGGTGCTTTATAACTGTGTGTGGGGGGTGCTTGTACTGTAACAAGACAGAGACTGCTTAGCAGAAACACAAGACCTCTGTCTTCTCCTGTCACAGAACAGCAATCTGCCTTGTTTACACTCTGTCTGCCTTGAGAATGATCGGCAGGTCCCGGGGGAAATCAGGTCTGCTGATTGGCTCCCGCTGTGCCCAATCACAGTGAGAGCGGGTTGCCGACTGCGCTCCCACGCTCCCCAGACCCAGGAAACAAAATCATGTACAGGTAAGTGATTTCACGCTGAAGGGCAGCCCTGCCGCAGTATATATGTGTGGGGCGGTCCGGAAGTGGTTAATCGCTGAGCCATAAACCAAGCAAATAAACCCTCAAGGGTGGGACTATATCGGCACTAAATGTTATAAATTATAACAATGTGTTAAGTTTATTGGTACATATAGAAGCAGAAGAACATGGTACAAAAGGATAACATTGAATAAATGACATGCCACAGATGGAATATGGTACAATACAGCTACTAACGCGTTTCAGGATTTTCCTTCATCAGAGGTAGCCTGGAGTGACCACTGTAGGTCATCTTCTGAAATTACAAACATGCATATCATAATCAACATACAACATATTAGACATATACACTATCTCACAAAAGTGAGTACACCCCTCCCATTTTTGTAAATATTTATTATGTCTTTTCATGTGACAACCCTGAATAAATTACACTTTGCTAAAATGTAAAGTAGTGAGTGTACAGCTTGTATAACAGTGTAAATTTACTGTCCACTCAAAATAACTCAGCACACAGCCATTAATGTCTAAACTTCTGGCAACAAATGTTAGTACACCCCTAAGTGAAAATATCCAAATTGGGCCCAATTAGCCATTTTACTTCCCTGGTGCCATGTAACTCATTAGTATTACAAGGTCTCAGTTGTGGATGGGGTGCAGGTGTGTTAAATGTGGTGTTATCGCTCTCACTCTCTCATACTGGTCATTGGAAGTTCAACAGGGCACCTCATGGCAAAGAACTCTGAGGATCTGAAAAAAAAAATTGTTGCTCTACATAAAGATGGCCTAGGCTATAAGAAGATTGCCAAGACCCTGAAACTGAGCTGCAGCACGATGGCCAAGACCATACAGCGGTTTAACAGGACAGGCTCTACTCAGAACAGGCCTTGCCATGGTCGACCAAAGAAGTTGAGTGCACGTGCTCAGCGTCATATCTAGAGGTTGTTTTTGGAAAATAGATGTATGAGTGCTGCCAGCATTGTTGCAGTGGGGGGTCAGCCTGTCAATGCTCAGTGGTTTGCATGGCAGAAGGAAGCCTTTTCTAAAGTTGATGCTCAAGAAAGCCCGCAAACAGTTTGCTGAAGACAAGCAGACTTAGGAAATGGATTACTGGAACCATGTCCTGGGGTCTGATGAGACCAAGATAAATGTATTTGGTTCAGAAAGTGCCAAGCGTGTGTGTCAGCAACCAGGTGAGGAGTACAAAGACAAGTGTGTCTTGCATACAGTCAAGCATTGTGGTGGGAATGTCATGGTCTGGGGCTGCATAAGTGCTGCCAGCACTGGGGAGCTGCAGTTCATTGAGGGAACCATGAATGCCAACATGTACTGTGACATACTGAAGCAGAGCATGATCCCCTCCCTTCAGAGATTGGGCCGCAGGGCATTATTCCTACATGATAACGACCCCAAACACACCTCCAAGATGACCACTGCTTTGTTAAAGAAGCTGGGGGTGAAGGTGATGGGCTAGCCAAGCATGTCTCCAGACCTAAACCATATTGAGCATCTGTGGGGCATCCTCAAATGGAAGGCGGAGGAGAGCAAGGTCTCTAACATCCACCAGCTCCATGATGTCATCATGGAGGAGTGGAAGAGGACTCCAGTGGCAACCTGTAAAGCTCTGGTGAGCTCCATGGCCAAGAGAGTTAAGGTAGTGCTGGAAAATAATGGTGGCCACACAAAATATTGTCACTTTGGGCCCAATTTGTACATTTTCACTTAGGGGTGTACTCACTTTTGTTTCCAGCAGTTGAGTTATTTTGAGGGGAAAGCAAATTTACACTGTTATACAAGCTGTACACTCACTACTTTATATTGTAGCAAAGTGTCATTTCTTCAGTGTTGTCACATGAAAAGAAATAATAAAATATTTACAAAACACATTATTGTCAAGCCCCACTTCTACACCATTAAGGAAGAAGTCCTGAAACTTTTGTGCAATAATACACAGTTATCTTGGGCGTGGTTTCCGGATGGAGCTGTGAGGATGCATCTGGAGAGAGCTCCATGGTCGGCTTATTCTATTTGCTCCATTGGCTATACTAGCGGCCAGATCCTGACCTACCGAGAATGGGCAAGAGGACAGGAAAGTCCCTGCCACCGAAAAGGCACCCCATCAAGCTCTATTAAGCACTTCTTGGCCGCGGAGCCGGAGGATCCCCTGGTGTCTGACGGACTAGGCCGCTCACCGCATGGCGGCGGCTCCGCCCCCCGGCTCCGGCCTGTACAGACATACGTTGTCTGCCTCCTCAGTTGGATCCGTCGGCGAAGAGTCGCCTCAGCAACACACGAACGTGGCATCGCTGGTAAGCGGTCTCCCGACCAAATCGGAATTGGCATCTATTCTGCATAGCCTTGAGAAGGCTATCAAAAAGGAAGTCTCGGCGGTGCGCTCAGACCTGTCGCAGGTCCTACTCCGGGTAGAGGAGTCTGAGCAGCGCCTTGATCGCCATGCAGCAGCCATTAGGTCCCTCCAGGCCTCTACACGCAGCCTGGTTCTGGCACAAAGGATGGCTCTTTACAGAATCGAGGATCAGGAAAACCAGGATCGTCTGAATAATATAAGGATCAGAGGCCTCCTGGAGGCCACTAAGGACGACGATTTGCAGGCCACGAACAAATTGTTGGGCAATGAGGCAGATCACCCAATCAAACTGGATCGAGTTCACCGTGCCTTACGACTGCGCAATTTATCATCTGAGTCCCTGCGGGACGTCATATGCTGGGTCCACTACTTAGAGGAAAAAGAGCTCATCATGAAAAGAGCCAGAGAAGCTGCATCGCTAGATTTTGATGGGGCATCCCTCTCCTTTTTCCCGGACCTGGCAAGGGAGACATTGGACCGCCGTAGGGCCCTCAAGCCTCTCACTGAGAAGCTGCGCGCCAACGGCATCAACTACAGATGGGGCTTCCCAGCCTGCCTCATTGCCAACCGCGATGGTAAGACGGCCGTTCTTCGGTTCCCCGAGAACCTAGAAAGATTCTGCCTGGATATCAACATATCCCCGCCAGAACTCCCAGGGTGGAACGAAGACATTCCTGTCATGCCGGCCCAACAGGAAGACCAATGGCAGAAGGTTACCTATGGGCGTCGATCCGCTACTCCAGGCCCTTCCTCATGAATGGCACCTCCCTCTGGGCGGATAAGTATTTGCTGCTCTTCTTGGTTTTCTTGTTTTCTACACTATTGTGGGTTATATACTTGATGTAAATTAAGGTTTTGGTATATATTGTTTCTGATACATTGCTGGCCCGGAGCTCTCCCGGGGTGCTCGCCTGTGCCATGTTGACACTCACAGTGTCCCCCCTCCTGGCCTTTACCGCACTGGGGACCCGTGTGGTCTCGGGCCCACGCTCGACCATCTTTGATGGGGGTGGGGGGCCGCTGCGGTTTCACCAGCGGATGCACGGCAACAACATGCGTGCTTTGTCTTGTTTAGACAATCTGTTCTGGTTACTTCTCTATGGTTCTGTCTTCCCTTTTCTCTCCTCCTTATTTCTTCTAACTCTCTCTTTTTCCTTGTCTCTTTACCTTCTCCTGCCTCCAGGTGTAATGTATATTTTGCTAGATATGCTTGCCTCCTTTATGGGACCTGATGGCAACGATTCAAATTTGATCTCTTAATACAGATGGGCTCTGCTCTCTTGGCAGGAGACATAATCTCTTCAGAGAACTAAAGCGTCTTAAGGGGGAGATTGTCTTCTTACAGGAGACCCACATTACACACAGCACCACTGTGAAACTAAATTCCCCTAGTTATCCCACATGGTTTTACAGCCTTTCGGACGTAAGGAAATCTAAGGGGGTTGCCATTGGCTTTCATAAAGATTCCCCATTTACTTCAGAGTCGGTTATGGCAGACGATTGTGGTAGATATGTGTCTGTTAAGGGTTGTCTAGGTGGCGCACCGTATACTTTTGCCACGCTGTATGCTCCGAACCACGATCAAGCCACATTATAGCGAATACACTTTCAAAATTGAGAGATTTTGCCCAAGGATGCATAATTCTGGGCGGTGATTTTAACCTTGCTCTTGACCCTATAGTTGACACATCACAGGGTTCCTCTAGTGTTCCCCATAAGCGTCTGTCTTTTGTACACAGGCGCTTGCTGGAGTTACAGCTTATGGACCCCTGGAGAATTGCTCATCCCCAATCTAAAGATTTTACGTTCTATTCCCATGTCCACCGCTCTTACTCTAGGATTGATTATTTTTTTATAGATCATTTCCATCTAAACCTAGTGGTTGACTCTAAAATTGAAACATCACCCATTTCTGACCATGCGCCAATTTCCCTTAAACTGTCCGTCCCTTCTGCCCCAACTAAAATCTGTAATTGGAAGCTAAATGAAAATCTCATTACCAATGAATTTAACAAAAAAGAGATTGGTGGCGATCTCCTGAGCTATTTTAAGGATAATGCTCTCCCAGAGGTCTCCCCTGGGGTCCTATGGGAAGCCCACAACCAGGTCCAAAGCCTTACTCCTGACTCGGTCAAGAAGGCCACCTTAATAAAAGAATATTTAAAACAGGCTAACTTACTTACACTACCCACTTCCCTCCTCAAAGCTTTCGAAGCTGACCTCTCCTTCTCAGAATTGAAGACTGCCCTGAAAGCCATGGCTAATGGTAAGGCTCCTGGGCCAGATGGCCTTACTGTTCCTTACTATAGGACCTTCTCAGACGCTTTACTTCCCCATCTACTAAACTACGCCAACTCTGTCACGAGGGAGGGGAAATTGAGACCTGAAAATCTCCATGCCCACATAACTATCATTCCTAAGACAGGAAAGGATCCTAGTCTCTGTGAAAGTTATAGGCCCATATCCCTTCTGAATATAGACGCCAAGCTCTACGCTAAAGTATTAACCCTTAGACTCCTCCCCTTGATCCTTCAATGGGTATCACGGGATCAAACAGGGTTTATCCCCGGCAGGGAGGCCCGTGACAAATCCCTTAGGACACTGTCCCTAATCTCCTATGTGCGCTCATTGTCCCAGCCCACCCTGTTGCTATCTACAGATGCAGAAAAAGCGTTTGACAGGGTGGACTGGGAATACCTTATGGCGAAGTTATCCTTCTTGGGTCTGGGACCTAAAATGATTAATCGAATTTCAGCTTTATACCAATGCTCCACAGCACAATTAAAGATCAACGGGTCTCTCAGTGAGCCCTTCACCCTACATAATGGGACACACCAAGGCTGCCCACTATCCCCAATTTTATTTGCCCTTTCCTTAGAACCCTTTTTAGTGTCTATTCGCAATGATCCCAACATCCATGGTATTAAAATAGGACCCAGAGAACATAAATATGCGGCATATGCCGATGATATTCTTTTTTTACATACAACAACCTCTCGTATCCCTTCCCAATTTAATGGAAGCCTTTAAGATATATAGAGCAATCTCCAACTTCAAAATTAACCTCTCTAAATCAGAACTTTTGAACATCTCCCTACCCTCCTCTTTAGTAGCTTCTCTCAAGCCTTCCTTCCCTTTTAATTGGCAGCATGGTTCTCTAAAATATCTCAGTATCCACCTCACACCCAATCTCCCCGCCCTGTTCAGATTCAACTATATTCCCTTACTTAATTCTGTTAGGAAAGATTTGCATAACTGGAATCAACTAGCACATTCGCGGTTGGGAAGGATCAACGTGGTGAAAATGAACATTTTGCCCAGACTATTGTTTGTATTCCAAATGATCCCTTATGGGGTGCCACCAGGTTTCTTCACAATATTGTCATCTTTACTTTGCAAATATATATGGAACAGGAAAAGACCACGCATCGCTAGGCAGTTTCTATATAGGGAAAAAACAGTTGGAGGCCTTGCTCTTCCGGACATAAAATCTTATTTTCAGGCCATCACACTCTCCAGAATCTCGGATTGGAAGCACCACAAGGACAATAGACTCTGGGTACAACTAGAATGTGACTTGGCTGGAAAGGGTTTATACACACAAATGTGGATCCCTACTAAATTCTGTTCCTTTCCAGACTCCATGAAAGAGCTCAACCCAGTGGAACTTATTGTATCGAATGACCAACCTCCTAAGGGTCTTATTTCCCTCTTCTATCAAGCCATACGTTCACTGACTCCTACACATTGGCCCTCATTCTTAACCAATTGGGAAAGAGACTTACACCATACCCTATCGGATGAACAAAGATCCAAGATCCTGGAATTGACTCACACCTCTTCCATTTCCTCAAGAGTAGCTGAAGCTAACTACAAACTCTTATCTAGATGGCATTATTCTCCTGTTTTCCTACACAGATCATTCCCAGAAGTCTCAGATTTGTGTTGGAGGGATTGTGGCGCTCCAGCCACTCATGCTCACATCTGGTGGTCATGTCCTGTACTCCGCCCATACTGGTTGAGTATCTTACACTGGATTGAAAAAATCCAAGGAGTAGCAGTTCCTGACGACCCATGGGTGGTTTTATTTAATTGTACAGGCGGACCAGCAGGATGCTATAAAAAATCTATCACACCCCATCTACTCAATGCAGCTAAATCGATGATTCCTAAATACTGGAAACAGCCTACCATCCCTACTGTTAAACAGTGGCTCACCACAATTGACCATGTCTACCATATGGAGGACCTCACATACGATTATCGAGGGAAATCCTCAGTTGCTCACAAAATTTGGTCCTGCTGGCTTGCTTTTACATATACAGCTATTTACTCTGAACTCATGTCATAGGAATATAGGCATTATACCATCTTTTTTATGGACAAGATTCCGCATTGGAGGCAGGAGGTTTCTGTCTTTCTTTCACTCGTATCTCTATTCTCTTTTTCTTTCAATTTCTGACTTTTTCCCCTCTTCCGCCTTCTTCCCTTCTTTACCTTTTACAATCTAGAAATTTTTTGGGTCACTCATGTGTACTAACTTCCTATTTGAGGTTTATTTGATGTGAATGCCGAATTATACCCTGTAATTTGTTTTCCCGATAAAACTTATTGAACAAAAAAAATACACAGTTATCTTGCCAAGGCCACCAGATCCAAATTTTTGCAGTTATCTCGCCATCTACAATCCAAAGGCTTAGATCTCTCAAACACCTTTGGTGGGCCTTCCCTTTCGCAGCCAAATTCTCTTGGAAGGGCAAGATTCTCTCCTTTTCCAATTTTCTGGAGGGCGAAAAACTCCTACTTGACCTCAAAATTATCACACAAGAAGTCGCCATGGAATGCTCCAAAAGACCCCAACCCTCTAGCCCGGTTACCCCCTGTGGTCCCAGGCTAAGACAAAGAGAGCGAAAGACATTAGACCCCCTTAACAGTACTTCTTGGGGCCTTGTCACTTTCCACTTTTCTCCCCGGCCTCTACAGCTGCTGCGATCTCACCCATTGGGTCACCTTGAACATTCCATTTCCCCTGGTTTTTTGTTCAACTTTGACAGTTTCAGACCAGTTTTCTGGGTTTCCAGTTTGAACTTGCCTCCTCGTTACAGAGACATGATGCCGAATTTTTTGCCCGGATCTACTCTGTACAACAAGACTTTCTTGCTCCTTCTAACCAGGAGATGAGATCCCTACCGTAATGGAAGATATGCTCCCCACTCTGACCTCTGAAGCCCAAGAACAGCTGAGCATTGTTAATTCCCCTCAAATACTTTACCACAAATACTGCTGAGCTACAATCTAGGGCTCCTCATTTCACCTCACCCCTAGCTAATGCCTTTAACGGGGGGCCCCAGTACCCTGACCCATTACCTCGGTGCTCGGAGTTGGTCATGGCTCCTTAAGACTTAGGGGACTGTCTCTTTTCATCTTTTGGTTTTTTTTCATTATTCCAAGAAGCTGCAATGTACTGAGATGGTTGTCTCCCTGGAGTGGGGCGAAGACCAGCCCAGCAACATACTTAGGTTCTCAGAGTTTGCAAGTTACAATGTTTTCTTGGCTTATATTGTTAATGTTATTTTGACAGTTGTGGGATGGCGGGACCCAGGGTGGGTCCCACGTGCACTCACCTACCCCCCAAGCCCGGTTAATCCGAGTTCGAGGGATAGGGATTTGGCCCCTTGCGAGGGGCTCGATTTTGTTTGGCTCGGAACCTGGGGGGCTGTTTTTCCTGCCACGTTTCGGCGGTCTCTATGGAGACCACCCTTAGAACTCTATCTTTTTCTACTGCTTCTTTCTTCCTATTCTTGCTTTCTTTTTCAGTCAACCACCAGCGGAACATCTCTCCTCATCAACCGAACCAGGACCCCCAGCCCACCCATGTTACGCGGATGCTGGAACCAGACGGACTTCGACGGGTAAGTGATGGTTGTGGTGCTCTTGCCTCCTCCCTGATGTCTCATGGCTAGCTATTCTCCCAATACCCCCCACCTTAGGGTAGCCACACATAACGCCCAGGGCCTGAACTCCACGATTAAGAGAAGGAAATTATTTGACCACTACAAATCCCTCAAGTTGGATATCATTATGGTCCAAGAGACCCACTTCCCTTCTCTGTACAGTGCAAAATTCCTCCACACCCAGTATCCACTCTTTTTCTTGGCCAATGCCCCCGACAAGACTAGAGGGACGGCAATCCTTTTCTTTAAACATTGTAACTTTACCTGGCTTTCAGATCACAGGGACCCCGAGGGAAGATTCATTTTGGTCAAGGGCACAATAGAAGGACATTTGTACTCCCTGGTGGCTTATTACGCCCCTAACAAAGGACAGGCGCCCTTCTTCTGAAAGCTATTGAACACGGTAGGCACTTTACTGGAGGGCATCATCATCTTCGGCGGTGACTCCAATACAGCTTTTGACCAAAGCTTAGATAAAAGAAGGTCGAAAACATCCCAATTGACCCGTCCCACCTAAGCTAGCCTTAAAATCGCAAAATACCTTCATAGACATGGACTAGTTGACATATGGAGGGAACTAAATCCATCTAAAAGGGACTTTACCCATTTTTCACACCCGCAACAATCATATGCCCGTATAGATCATCTCTTAGTCTCCCCCAACATCATTCCGTCCTCCATTTCGGCTAAGATTCTGGACACGGTTTGTTCTGACCATGCCATTGTGACTCTCTATCTAGGCAGACCAAACCCAACCCCCTCCTTCCAAAACTGGGGCCTCCATCTTAACCCTGTCCAATCAGCTCAAATTGACAATGCCTTGAAAGAATACTTCACCCTCAACGATAGTACAGAAATCTCCCTTGAAACGCTCTGGGCGGCCCACAAGGCCACTATAAGGGGGAAGTTCATACAAATCGCATCACAAATTAAAAAGGAGAGGCATCATGACATCGAGAAACTTGAAAGCAACTACAAGGCTCTCAAAATCAAACACAAACAGGACCCACGTAGCGTCCCTATTACACAACTAGACTCAGCTAGACTTGCCATAAACTTAGCATTAACGGTGCAAGCCGAAAAACATATTTGGTGGACAGGGGCAAAATTTTAGAAAGACAAAATAGGTACTATGCTGGCCTCTAAACTTAATCCAAGACTCAGGACATATGCCCTTCCTAAAATCAAAATAGCGGGTAAACCCCCGACAGCGGACCCCACTAAAATCCTGGCAGCTTTTCAAGCATTCTATACCTAGCTATACAGCCCGACTCAGAATCGGCCCTGAACATGTAGCGGCCATGGAAGAACCCCTCTCGACAGAGGAGGTACTTATGGTGATCAAAGGCCTCAGGTTCGGTTCAACACCTGGTCCTAATGGCCTCTCAGTGCCTTATTACAAGGCTTTTGCAGCTACGTTGGCCCCATATTTAGCTAGATTTTTCAACTCCAAAACCCTGGGAACCCCACTTGACCCCCAACTGAATGTTGCATACATAACAGTCATTCCTAAGCCTAGGAAGAACCCGGAAGTGGGGGACAACTACAGACCCATCTCGTTGATCAACAACGACCTTAAAAACCTCACCAAGATTTTAGCTAATCGGCTAGCCCTCTTTATGATCAGATACATTCACAGGGACCAGGTGGGGTTTATCCCAGGGAGACAAGGTCCCAATCAAATCAGTAGGGCCATAGACATAATCTCCATTTTGCAGTCTAATTGGGTTGGAGGCCCTAATCAAAAAGGTATGCTATTGTCCTTAGATCTCAAAAAGGCCTTTCACTCAGTGCCTTGGCCGTACATTACCCAGTTATTGGAAGTGTGGGGGTTCGGGCAACGCTTCAGGGGCATCATCCAGGCCCTATACTCTAACCCATCCACCAGGATCAGACTTCAAGGACATTACTCACCCCCCATCAAGATAGCGAGGGGCACCAGACAGGGGTGCACACTCTCTCCCCTCATTTTTGCTATAGCGATCGAAACCCTCGCCAACGCCGTTCGCTCAAACCCCAATATCCAGGGGGTAGCCTGTGGCCCACATATCGACAAATGTGGACTCTTTGCGGATGATCTCCTTATGTTCATCACTGCTCCTCACACCTCCCTACCAAACCTTTTTAAACTCCTTGACACATTTGCAAAAATCTCGGGACTTCAAGTGAACTTCGCAAAATCCCAGGCCCTGAACGTCTCGCTCCCCAAAGAGCAAGTTGGCCAACTTAAATTAGCATTCGATTTTGCTTGGCAGGACTCCTCCATCCAATACCTGGATATCACACTGATGGCAAAAATAGAAGACCTATACAAAGCAAATTTTCCCCCAACTTATAAGCTGGAAAGAGACCTTCAGGCCTGGGAAAAAGGCGAACTCGCTTGGCTGGGTAGAATTAATGCCATTAAAATGACCCTCCTTCCTCGAATCCTTTACCTTTTCCGTTCCCTCCCTATTCGCATAAATAGAACGCACCGCAAGACATTTCAGGGAAAGATCAATAAATTTATATCGGGGGGGGGGAAGGGGGGGAAACTCTCGTCTCTCCTTTAGGACCATGTGCCAAACGAAGAGAGAGGGAGGCCTGGGTCTTCTGAACCTATTTTGGTATTACCAAGCAGGCAGGCTGGCCCAACTCTCACTAGTTTACACTACTGTGGAGAAACCAGACTGGATCCTAATAGAGAGACAAGCCATTCCTTCACACAATCTTGACTTCCTCCTTTGGGTTCCTCATAAGCAGCGCCCCCCAATTCTCTCACCGGTGCCCTCTCAAGAACTGGCCAACTTGGACCATGTCCAACAATCCCCAGCCCTCATCTCTGAAATCCGCCCACTGAAGCATCTGTTTCACAATCCAGACTTCCCCCCAGGGCTTAATATGAAAGCATTCAAATGGTGGACGGGCAAGGGACTGTACTGAATAGGACACTTCCTAACCCACAGGGGCCCTCTCTCCTTGGGCCACTGTGTGAACAACCTGGAAATGCCTTCGAATGAGCGGTTCAGACTTCATCAGATCAGGCACTTCCCTCTCTCACGCTGGACGTCCAACCCCAACCCACAGTAATAACTCCCTATGAACATTGGTGTGGCCTGCCAGGCGCTCAGAGAGAGGGCATCTCCATTATCTATCACTCACTTGCCCGACCGACTGACAAACTACCATACCTGAAGACTTGGGAAAACGACTTATTATTTTGATGGGACCTGGACAAATGGCACATAGCAAGCAGCAGGGCATTTAGGGGGATCGTTAATGCTTCTTTAACCACTTGCCGACCGTCAATCGGCAATTGACGGCGGCAAAGTGGCTCTGTAACGCGGATCGCGGTCATCTGACGGCTGCGTGGTCGCGCCTAGTGAGCGCGCGCGCCGCCGGAGGCGCGCCCGCGCGCTCACTGTGTCCAGGGAGGGCTGGGGAGCGGGTGCGGCGGCTTCGATTGCCGCCGGCTACCCGCGATAGCCCCCCCGGAGCGAAGGAGCAGAGGTCCGTGTAAGTAAACACGGACCTCCGCTCTGTGAAGGGGGAAGGGCTGTGATCACAGCCTTCCTGTACATGAAGGCTGTGACCACTTCCCTTCCCCTGTTAGGGCAGCCCCTATACAGTTAGAACACGCCCAGGGAACATAGTTAACCCTTAGAGCGCCCCCTGCAGGTTAACCCCTTCACTGCCAATGGCATTTACACAGTAATCAGTGCATTTTTATAGCACTGATCGCTGTATAAATGCCAATGGTCCCAAAAAAGTGTCAAAATGGTCCGACATGTCCGCTGAAATATCGCAGTACCGCAAAAAATCGCAGATCGCCGCCATTATTAATAAAAAATAAAAAAAAAATAAAAACCCCAAAAATGAATTCTCATCACCCGTAAGCGCGACCACTTTTGCGCAAACCAATCAATAAACGCCAATTGCGATTTTTTTTTATCGCAAATATGAGGAAGAATATAAATCGGCCAAAAACGGTGAAAAAAAATGTTTTTTTATATTTTTTTTTTGGATTTGTATTTTAGCAAAAAGTAAGAAATTTGGGTTTTTTTGCAAAATTGTCGCTCTTCTTTTGTTTATAGCGGCGATCAGAAATGACGCAGAGGGGATCAAATACCACCAAAAGAAAGCTCTATTTGTGGGAAAAAAAGAACGCAAATTTCGTTTGGGTACAAAGTCGCACGACCGCGCAATTGTCAGTTAAAGCGATGCAGCGCCGAATCGCAAAAAGGGCTCCGGTCCTAAAGCTGGAAATCCTTCCGGTCCTTAAGTGGTTAATAGAGGCAAGCCTCATAGTAACCACGAGATGGTACATGACCCCGCTTAGGCTCTCCCAAATCTTTAGCGCAGCAAATCCGCTGTGCTTCAGAGATTGCCATCTAAGGGGCTCTATGGCCCACATCTGGTGGGAGTGCCCCAGAATCAGGCCATTCTGGTCCAAAATTTTCAAATTGATCCAAAAGGTTACGGGGACTCATTTGCCCAGATCTCCAACTATAGCTTTGCTAAATGCAAACATTCCCAACGCCCCAAAACACGCCCGACAGCTGATCCACTTCATCTTCCTGGGGCTAAGGTGACAATCACCAAGACATGGAAAAAACTTAAGGTTTCTTTTGAAGCAAAGCGTAAAATTTCCTGGATCATGCTACAAGAGAAACTAGTCAGTCGTATCCTAAACACGACGCGGAAATTTGAAGCTATCTGGGAACCCTGGGCTGATTATATGGAAATCCCACTGATTCTGGGTACCAGTTCTTGACCACCTTTGATCTGCTGGTGCTTGACGTTCCGTTCTTCCCCTCACCTCTCATCTTTCTTTCTCGTCTTCTCTTTTACCTATCTTCTTCCTCAGGTACCTTGTATTGCTGTTTATTGTATTCCTAGACAAAATAAAAAGTCAGTCTAACCCCCCTAACTCAGTTCTTTCCTGAGATCAGGTATCCATTGCTTGACTAGGTATAGGGGAAACCCTGGTAATAAGAAGGGCATACAGCTGCCCCTTCCCCATGACGCTCAGTAGGGCCTCCGGGGGGGGGGGGGGGGGGGGGGGGGG